>JAKSZT010034583.1:2479527-2539727 GCA_026826555.1 Tolypeutes matacus
CATTCAACAACATATCAAAAGGATTATACACCATGATCAAGTGGGTTTCATCCCAGGTATGCAAGGATGGTTCAATATAAGAAAATCAATCAATGTAATACACAACATAAACAAACTGAAAGAAAAAAATCACATGATCATCCCCATAGATGCAGAAAAAGCATTCGACAAAATACAGCACTCTTTCCTCATAAAAACACTACAAAAGATAGGAATAGATGGAAACTTTCTGAAAATGATAAAGGGTATATATGAAAAACCCAAAGCTAACATCATTTTCAACGGTGAAATCCTAAAAGCCTTCCCTCTGAGATAGGGAACAAGACAAGGATGCCCACTATCACCAGTCCTATTTAACATTGTCTTAGAAGTACTTGCACAAGCACTGAGACAAGAAAAGGACATAAAAGGCATCCAGATTGGAAAAGAAGAAGTAAAAATTTCATTATTTGCAGATGACATGATCCTATACATAGAAAACCCTGAGAAATCGACAACAAGTCTTCTAGAACTTATAAAGGAGTTCAGTAATGTTGCAGGCTATAAAATCAACACTCAAAAATCAGTAGCATTTCTGTACACCAATAACCAGCAAACTGAGGAGGAAATCAGGAAAAAAATACCATTTACAATAGTAAACAAATGATTCAAATATCTAGGAATAAATTTAACTAAAGATGTAAAGGACTTATATACAGAAAACTACACAACACTGTTAAAGGAAATCAAAGAAGACTTAAATAAATGGAAAAATATTCCCTGTTCATGGATGGGAAGACTAAACATCATCAAGATGTCTATCCCACCCAAACTAATCTATAGATTTAATGCAATCCCAATAAAAGTCAACACTATATTTTTTAAGGAACTGGAAAAACTAACCACAAAATATATTTGGAGAGGCAAGAGGCCCCGAATTGCCAAATATATATTGAAAAAGAAAAATGAAGTTGGAGTTATCACATTACCTGACTTTAAAATATACTACTAAGCTACAGTGATCAAAACTGTGTGGTATTGGCACAAGGATAGACCTACTGACCAATGGAACCGGACTGAGAGTTCTGATATAGATCCTCGCATATACAGTCATCTGATATTTGACAAGGCCACGAAGCCCACACAGTTGGGAGAGAGTGGCCTCTTTAACAAGTGGTGCTTGGAGAACTGGATATCCATATCCAAAAGAATGAGAGAAGAATACCATCTCACACCTTATACAAAAATCAACTCAAGATGGATCAAAGATCTAAATATAAGAGCCAAAACCATAAAAACCTTGGAAGGTAATGTAGGGAAGCATCTACAGGACCTTGTAATAGGGAATGGTTTCATGAACATCACAGCCAAAGCACGAGCAGCAAGAGAAAAAATTGATAAATGGGATCTCCTCAAAATTAAAAACTTCTGCACCTCTTAGGATGTTATTAAGAAAATAAAAAGGCAACCTACCCAATGGGAAAAAATATTCGGCAACCTTATATCTGATAGGATCCTAATATCCTGCATATATAAAGAAATCCTACACCTTGAAAATAAAAGGACAAACAACCCATTTAAAAAATGGGCAAGTGATCTGAAAAGACACTTCTCCAAGGAAGAAATACAAATGGCTAAAAAGCACATGAAAAAATGCTCAACATCACTTGCTATCAGGGAAATGCAAATCAAAACTACAATGAGATACCATCTTACACCCATCAGAATGGCAGCTATTAAAAAAACAGGAGACACTAAATGTTGGAGAGGATGTGGAGGAATAGGAACCCTCATCCACTGCTGGTGGGACTGCGGTATGGTCCAGCCACTGTGGAGGACAGTTTGGCGGTTCCTCAGAAAACTAGCAATAGATCTCCCGTATGATCCAGCAATTCCACTGCTGGGTATATACCCAGAAGAACTGAAATCAAAAATACAAATAGATATATGCAGACCAATGTTCATAGTGGCATTGTTCACCATTGCCAAAAGTTGGAATCAGCCCCGGTGCCCATCAACAGGCGAATGGATAAGCAAAATGTGGTACATACATACAATGGAATATTACTCAGCGGTAAGAAGGAACAAAGTGCTAACACATGTAATAACACGGATGAATCTTGAAGACCTTATGTTGAGTGAAGCAAGCCAGGCACTGAAGGATGAACAGTATATGACCTCACTGATCTGAACTGAGGAAAGTGAGCAGTCTCTGAGAACCATTGTCTGAAAGATAGGTTAACAAAGGAGAGTAAGAGAAGAGCAGGCTTTGAGCCATCACCCATATGGACATAATCTATGGTAAAGGGATAGAGTGTGGTTCCATGTTGGGGGATGGGGCAGATGAGTGGTGGTGTTCCTGGGTTTGGTGGTGCAGCACTGGGGGGTAGGTGGATTAGGAAGAGCTGGTTCAAATCCCCTGGGCATGTAACTGTGAATCTTGATATTCCATGGGTTGGGAGAGGGGGTTATCATGGGCCCTGGGGGGCTCTGGAGAAAGGAACAGTCAAGATCTAATGGGTTGTTTGGTGGTCTTGGGGAAGGTTTTTCATTACCTTTCAGTAATGGACACAGGACACGGTAAATATCATCAAAATTATTAAACTGTATCATCTAAATTGTAAACTATACTGTAAATCACTGACAATGTTTAGTTGTTATATTTTGCTAATTGTATAACAGTTATAACAATGCTAACAACCAAAAAAAAAAAGGGCGGGGGAGTTAATATGGGGTGGGGAAGGGGGATTGTTTTGGTATCTGGGAGTCTCTGGCACTCCGTGTGTGACTTTGCTGTGACCTAAACTTCTTTGAAAATTAAATGAAAAATTGGGAGACAATGGGGTTTGAGAGGAGGAAGGTGTCATAGCACACCAGACTTCCGATAACACAGTGAAAAAGGGAGGGAAAAAAGGGAAAAAAGATAAGAGAAAGGAAAAAAAAGAATATATATATATATATATATATTTTTAAAGGCATTTCCTTTGCTTTTTTGCCCATTTTTTTGAATGTCCCAATCCATTAATTATATTTTCTTTTGTTTTGTTTTTTATTTGATTAGTTGTTTTTTTTTCCTTCTCTCTCTTTTTTTTTTCCCTGAATTTCCTTATGTTTGTCTCTTGCATGTAAGCTTATCACACTTGTTTCTTTTTCCTAGTAAGTGTATTTGATTATTTAATGGACTAAATGTTCATGGAGGATTTGAATCAGAGAAGGGTTACAATGGGTACTGCGGGGGATTATTGGGGGGGTTGTCTGGGGGGGGTTTTCGTGGGGATTGGTTCTTCTGAATATACATGAAAGATATACAAAATCATTCAAAGGATCGGGGGATGGGGCATGGTCACGATGGGTGGATAATCACACAATAAATGAGGGAATCTGAATTCCTAGCCTAGAGAACTCTGCCACAGTCTCCAAGGGAGCAGCAATAGTCCTCTGAGTGTAGGGACAGTGCCTGTCAAAATAGGATGACCCACTGATGTGTTTTTTTCTATTGATGACTACTTTGCTCTTGTAAATGAGACTTAGCCTGAAGTTGTGGGGTGCCAAAGGGTTGCCACCTGAGAGCCTCCTTGTTGCTCAAATAATGCCTCTCTCTAATCCAAATTCAGCATATCATTGCATTACCTTCCCCCCAACGTGGGACATGACTCCCGGGGATGAGCCTCCCTGGCAACGAGGGATTAATACCAAGTGACAACTGGCAACACAACTGGAAAAAGACCTTGAATAAAAGGGGGAAATGGTAAAGACAAATGAGTTCAAGTGGCTAACAGACTTCAAAGGGAGTCGGGAGGTCATCCCAGAGGTAACTCTTACGCACACCTCAGTAGGAGCTCATAAAACATCTAAGTGCCTATCACCCCACTCAGTGGGGTTCCTGAGAGCTCCGGAGACACCCTGGTCCTATATAAGGGGGGATAGCCCCAGAGACTGATGCCTTAACAGTGGGTTCTATTTTGGAATCTGTGCTCCTGAGAGTGACAGAATTAGACTCAAATAAGTCCTCCCTGCACATGGTTCACCAGTCCCTTCTATTCAAACCTATATGTGATGCTGGAGTTTTTAGGTATACTTCCAGAGACTGGAGCCTCCCACTTACCTATGTGCCAGGTGTGCATGAAATCTAGGTGGAGCTGCAACTCCTACCCTACAGCTCAATGGACTCATCCAAGTCACCCGGTGAGGAGACAACGATGGGCAATGGCCATCCCAGAGAATGGGGAGGGCCTGCATCTGCAGGCAGGATCATCCCACCCACCATATCCATGGGATATATGCCCTCTCTCACTTGGAGTTGGAGTGGACATCACCATCCCAGTCCCCTCAGGATTGGGGGAAGAACTATGAAGTAGAGTGGACTTGATCTTATTCTCTTGTTCACATATGGTGATTCTAGCAATGCAAGGAATTATAACAATGAGGTGGAGCCAGTGTCCACTTGACACTTTTGGTGTAGGGAGGGGATGAGCAGTTGAAATACAGTGGCTTCTTTGGGAGTTGGAGGTTGTCCTGAGTACTGTTGTGGCAACGGATGTAGGCCATTTTAAATCAGCACACACCACTCAGAACTGAGTGGGAGAGAGTGTGGTCTACAATGTGAACTGTGGTCTATGGTTGATGGCAAGGCTCCAGAATGTGTAAGTTCATTGAGGGTGGTGATCCACACTTGTGGGAGATGTTTGTGTGGGATGTGGTGGGAGGTGTGGGAGGTGGGCAACATGGGAATCCCATTCAGTTCCGTGTAATATTTTGGGTAATCTAAGCACCTGTTAAAATATATGTATTTATATATATATAAATAACATTTTTGTAAGCAAATACACATATATGCATATATATTTATATATCATTTTGCAAATGTTTGTATGTATTGTGAGAATTTTGATTTTTACCCATAATAAAAAAAAAAAGGAAAAAAAAAAAGAGAAAGCTGGGGACATGGGGCTAGCAGAACGTATCTGCCAAGTGAGCCCCAAAGCACAGACATCCCAGTGCTTTTATTAGCAGGGCAACATTCTGGTTACATGCAGAGAGGAATGGTTAGTGATTAATTACTCTACAATATTGCTTGGGAGTTTATTTCAGGCAAAGTTCAAAACTTTCATCTGTCATTATCTTTTCCTTGAATCTTAGCACCAGCAAGAGTTCAAACAGTGCTCTCAAGGTTTTCCTTTTTAGCAAGTGTCTGGTGTTCCAGTCACTGTGTCTTTGTTCTCAAGCCAGAATTCCATGTCTCAAGGATTCTTCCCCACATATGTGGTAATATCAGCTCTCTCAAACACTGTTCCTGGGAAAGTAAAAGTTTGATGTCAGTTTTGGAAACAGTGTGATAGTTCCTTAAACTAAACGTATTTGCTTGTGATCCAGCAATTCTATTCCTCAGTATATATGCAAGATAAATGTAAACATATGTCTAGACATAATCTTGTACACTAATGTTTATAATAACAATTTTCATAATAGCCCAAATGAGTAAACTACTGAAATGTCCACTAAAGGAAATGTGGATTAAACAAATGTGGTATATCTGTACAAGGAATGTATTCTGCTCATAAATCACATATTCTAAAATTCATGGTTATGACACAATTCTATAAACATGTTAAACACACCAAATTATTCATGTTATATTGGTGGTTTGCATGGTATATAAATTATATCTCAATAAATTCATTATAAAAATTTTAAAAATGGGCTCTTCTCTCCATATCGGGCAGAGAGTCCCCTGATCCCAGTTTTTCTTCTCTTTGTCTTATTCTTTCTTTCTCATCCGTGGCACCGTTTTCACGGACCCAGTTCCTGACCGGCAACATATCGTGCCCAACGTGGGGCTCTGAAAACGAAACTTTTCCTTCAGTTAGTGCATGGACCAAGGAGCTCCTGAGAGTGGTTTTAAAAGAAAAAGAAACAGAAAAGAAACAGGAGAAGAGCAGTGGATCCCCTCCAGAAGAATCAAGCCTAGAGTTGAAGATGCTGCCAAGACTTAAATTATGGACATCATGGTTTTACATTGGATTAATTATAGATAAAGTATTAGGTCAAGCAAGAAGAAGAGAAGGACTATGGTTCCCAGTTCAGATGACCAGACATTGGTAGCAGTCTCCAGAATCCCAATTACTGTGGAATTTCCTCGACCATTATTTAAAAAGAACTAAAAGACTGATTGGACTTTTAATAGCAGGAATTTTGGGACTGATTCACATCATAACTGCTGCAGCTGTCACTGGCACAGCCCTGCATCAAAGAGTCCAGAATCAACAATATGTTAAGGACTGGCATAAAAATGCAAGTGAGATATGGCATAGCCAGTCTTACATTGATATGGAACTGAATAATCATATGAATGCTCTTGAAACAACTATTATACATTTGGGTAATCAAATTTATAATTTAAACTTGTTAAGGGCTCTTGAATGTGACTGGAATGAAAGTTCTATTTGTATTACTCTTTTGGCTTATAATAGTGAACATGATTGGGAGGAAGTGAAAAATCACTTGATTGGATATAAGCATAATGTTTCTATAAATCTTTTAGAATTGCAAAAGAAGCCATTGAGCATGTATCAAACGAATTGAAAGAAACCACTGGTGCAGCCGTTTCATTGGTGGAAACAAAAAACAGTTCAAATATCATTTTGGATTGGATTTGGAATTATTGTTATATGCATTTTAATTGTTTGTATTGTCAAGACTAGAGTAATTAGACCTGATAAATGCATTTATGTTAAGAAACATGGCCATGAAAAACTAATTTTGCATTATTAGTAGAAAGATTCTACTAATAACCCCTTGATCTTAATACTAAATATCTGCACAAAAAATGTTCATTTAAGGAACCTGAAGAATCATAAATATTAATGAAATTGCCTTCCATGTAAGAGCTCAAAAGCTTGACTCGTAGTCAATGATGGGTAAGATTCTCAGAGGAGGACAACCTAAGACTGGCACAGTCACAAGAGCCAATGGAAGAAGACAAGTGTGACAGGAAGTCACCTTGTATCAGCTTATATAATGGTTCCTATGAGCTTTAATTAATAAAAAAGGGGGAAATGATGGAGTTTCAATTAAAGGCCATGGCAACTAACAAAAAAAAAGGTCACCCTGGAATGTAGGAAACAAGCCCTCCAGTCTCATGCTAATAGGAGCTGGGTGGGGAAACATCTTGAGCTTGTAAGATTTACAATGTCTGTGAATTTCAGGAAGGAAAAGAGGAACTGAGCCATTAACATTTAAGACTTGTTAATTTCAGTAAAATGTAACTGTCAAGTATCTATTGCCCTTGCACATGCTCACACGTATTTTCTTTGTTCTAAAGCCAATTAAAAGCCACACTTTACGAGGTGGTGGGGCTCTTCTCTCCATATCGGACGGAGAGTCCCCTGATCCAAAAAAAAAAAAAAAATTTAAAAAATGAATGAAGTACAGATAAATGCCACAAAATGAATGAACCTTAAAACATTATGCGAAGTAAAAGAAGGCAGTCACAAAGACCACATACTATAATTTCATTCATATGAAAGTCTAGAATAGGGAAGTCTATAGAGGAAGAAAATACATTAGTGGTTCCTTAGTGTGGTGATACAGAGTATGGGATTTCTTTTGGAGGTGATGAATGGTTCTAAAATTGAGTGTCTTGGCACATGAAAATATCAGTGAATATATTAAAAACCACTGAATTATATACTTTAAATGGACAAATTGTATGGTATGTGATTTCTACCTCAATAAAATTGTTTAAATAAATTAATGTATTTAAAATTATCATCATAGAGTGTCATCACTGGCATGGATAGAGTAGATTCCTGAGAAACAATGAAAAATCAAACAAAAACATCAGAATCAACTTTATCAGAAATCTGGAAAAGATTCAAAGTATATAGCAATGAAGCAAACTCTGAATTAAACAAAAAGAGGCAGTTAAAAAATCATTTTGTGGCATTTTTACTTGTCCTTGTCCCATCACCCTCCCCAGCTCAGCAGTAGACTTGAAAATGTCAGGCAGAATTCACAGTATGGGACCCTCATCACTGATTCTGGAGGAAGCAGAGCAAACCTAACTTTCAAAGAATTGTTGTTTTGTTTCTTACTTGTCTGAGGGTTAAATGAAAGACACATGACTACTTAATTTGAAACTCATTCAGTGAAATTGGCAGCAATTCCTCACATACCTTTAAGGCAAATAGACAACCAGCAGACACCTGAGGCAAAAGATTAGCGTTGAGGCAAACAATAGATCACCAAAAGCCTGGGAAGAAAAGGGAGAGAGTTTCTTTTGGAAATTAAGGCATTCAAAAGTCAGGTTTATATTTGCCAAGTGAAAATAATGCATATGCACAGGGCTGACAAGATGTATGTGCAGAAAAGACCCTGCACTTTCCCATCAGCTGAGAACAGACAAGGCTTGATGGCTGTGGCAAGCTGTAAAGGCAGGCTTAAGGATTGATGTAAGTGCATCAAAACAGACCCAACCAGCAAAAACTGAGAAGATTTTTTCCCATTTTTGTTTTGCCTCCAGGTGTTTAAGGATATCTGTCAGACACCAGCTGAGCAAACTTGAAGAAACTGAAACATCAGAGACCACATGTGACTGAAACTAAAGATTTTTTTAAAAGTTTACAATAATTATTTTATGGTGAATAAAATGGATAGTAACATTTTGGATGCCAAATGAGGGATGTTAACAAAAAGAATGAGACTAATTCCATATAGCCCAAAGGGTAGCTTTCAGCAACACCTCCAAAGAGGCATTTCAAGTACATTAGCAGTAATGGAGCACCATGAAGTTTGTTTATAAAACTTCCTTCAGACCTTTTCTGAAGAACAACCACTCCCTTAATTAGCATGTAAATACTAGGTTTCAAGGAGTTCAAAGTAGTTTAGAAACTCTTGGGAGGTAGGAAGTGAGAAAGTTTGGGGTGGGGATGATAGCAAAAGAGGGAGGCTCATTTCACTCCCTTGAGTATCTAGTTTAGGGCTTTTTAAATTTTTTCCTTTCTGGGATCTCCAATCAGACAATGGTTGCTAATGGTGAACTTCATTTTGTCAATTCATTATTATTAAATCAAATGTGGAAATTATGTTTTGTTATTATTTTCAAAACTCCTCCTTAGTCTGAGCAGAGGACAATGGTTCACTGTTTTGATGATAGTGAAGGAATCTGAAATTCTTTAGAATTCCTTTTTTTTCTGTTATCTGGGACCTCCTGATTTTCCTCCTCAAGGGTCTTTTGTATGGGCAGAGCCAAAGGCACCTTTATGGCCCATCTCCCTAACTGTAACTGAGCTCCCTAACCGTAACTGAGCTCCCAGATGCCTGATGGATTATCCATCTGCCCTTCCTTCCTGGCATCTCAGCTTATACACTGATGGCCCATTGACTACAGCGTGGAGCTCTTCTGGTCAGTCTCCTTGGTATGAGCCTCAAAGGCTCCTGCCTTCCCAGTAGGAGCCAGAAGGGAGTGAGTGGGTAATAGCCAGGACAGGCAGAACCAGGGGTGCAGGCACCTTGCCAAGTGGTGCAAAAGGCACTCAAGGTCTTCTGACTGGCCTGAATCACCAAAGGTGTGGATGTAAGTCCCCACCCCTGCACCAGCGGGAGTCACCCGCATCACCCCAACCACCCCAACTGCCCCAACCGCTACAACCACCCCAACTACCTCAACCCCTTCATGCACTGCTCTCCATTATGATATTGAAGATGTGTTCTCATCTGATTCACAGATGACACTGGATGCCTGCACTACATGATACATAAAAATGCATTTCAGCTGGATTATAGATGTGAATTTGAAAAACAAAACTTTGAAACTAGTAGGAAAAATATGGAAACAAAATAATTAAAATTAAAAAAATATTAGACTTACATATCCTTCTTATATTTTGCACTTGAGTAAGCTGTAGACACAAAAGTCCTTGGGCAGCCTATTTTTCATTTCCTGACAGCAAATAATAATTATAAAATAAGTGAAGTGGCACCAGGAGAGATCTAATCAGACTGGAATAAGGATGAAAATAGTGACAGTGCACATAATAAAGTTTAGATTCTAGCACTCTAGAACATGCAGTGGCAAATTTTCTAATAAATTGTGAGAAAAGGACTTTAACCATTTAACAAACAGTATCAGTGATTTAAAATCTTCTTGCAAATAAAGTAACTTGCCTACAGCTTTTTAGGCAGGACAACCAAACATAGAAGGAGCAGATAAATTTAATCTTGTTCAAAATCAATTACAAGGTTAATTTAAAAAATATAGCAAAGTAATAAGAGATAAAAGAAAAATGTTACATGATAAATATATTAACTAACCAAGATGCAAAAACCTAATCAAATACTGGGAAGCTGAATTCAGCAAGGGGCAACACATATACCATGTTTAAGTTACCTTTATTCAGGCATGTAAATTTGAGTCTATTAAAAATTTAATGATTTAAATCAGTGTGTTTATTCATTAAAAAAGAAAAAAACATGTTATTCTCAATAGACATGAAGTAAGCATTTGACGCAATCCAAAACCCTTTGTAATAGTTCTCAGAAAACTAGGAATAAAAAACTATTTCCTTAACCTGGAAAGAAATTGTGTTGACTTTCACAGTGAAATGTTAGAAATTTCCTTTTAAAATTATCAGTAAATTGTGGATTTTTTTTCTTATATCTAATAAACATGAAAAGCTGAAATTCAAGGGGAAAAACTGAAAGATTTGACTGTCACCATTCATAGGTTGTGACTCTTTCCATAAATTAAAAAACACACTCTCATAACTCTAGGTGAAGTGAAAGCTTAGGACACTGATGGGAAAAGAGCAGGATTCCAATGGTCTGAAAAGGGAGGAAAGAACATTATTTTAAATGGAACAGAGTATAACACCCCAGATGCCCTAAGCAGATTATGGATTGAGTGTATTAAAATGAGTGGCCAGAATGCTATTAATTTTTAACAGATTAGTTGGTTTAAATCTCATTTAATGGTCACCCATAGGAATGATGGAACAGTTTATTAGGTGGTATTTGGGCAATCTTTCCTTACTGCCTTGATTGTGGTGAATAAGTCAACTCATCAATGAAGGCTTGTGAATTTCATTGATAGTGGTGGAACAGGAGTTGGAAACAAGAATTGTTTTATGACCATGATAGCATTCTACTGCTATTACATAAACACGTAGAGAGATCAAGTAATAATGCTAAGAGGTCTTTGAGTATATAATATGGTGCAAGGCACTGTTCTAAGTGTGTTTCCTTTTCAAAGGTGTGTTCTCTGCCTGGCAATCATATGAGGAATGTATTAAAGTTCAGAGTTTACAGAGGAAGATGCTGTGATGCAGAGAGTTAGGCAGACCACCAAATAGATGAGACTGAATCTCAGAGGTCTTGGATGCTGGAGATGGCTGGAGATGGAAACTTGGACATCTTCAGTTATAGAGAGCTGTGTACTTAATGAGGTAACATAGACAGTGTAAATAGAGATTAGAAGGCTGAGCAGTGATTTCTGGGATGCTCAGTTCTTTTAGAATCCTGTTGGATAAACTGGAGCTGTGCAGTGTTACATCCTAGGTCATGGGCATTCAGTAAATGAAAGTGAAAAGTAACAACTTATGCCCTCTGCCTTCTCTTTAACAACTTATAGAACTGATAATTTTTCATAATGTTATTTTTGTCACCATGATTTTTTTTTTCAGAATTAGAAGTAAGGAATGGCACATCCTATAATGCCTTCAGATAATTAATGTTACTCACTTATAAACATCTGTAGTGTAAAGCTTGTGCAGGAGCAGGATTGTTATTTTTGCTTGAGTGACTTTGTGCATTTAAACTCACATCCCAAACAAATGATTTCTGTGCTTGCACATCCTACAGTGAATGGCAGGTTAGAGATGTCTCTCTCCAATTAAAGCTAAGGATGGCATATTTTATGGGTGCAGAGTCTAACTTATTTTTTTCTACCACTTTCATCATACAACCTCTTTTCTTATTTTAATGAATTTTAAGGTATATTAGAATAGTCTCAATTTCCTTATTCTTGTTTTTGCTAGTGAAAATAAAGAGAGCTACTTAATGTTACCAATCCCAATATAATCATTCATTCATTCATTCACTCACTCATTCAAGCAAATATTTTCAGCACTTCTGAGGTGCCAGACAATATTCCAGAAGTACATTTGCAAACAGAACAGACAAATTTCTTTCCTCATGGAACTTCCATTATGTGGAAGAGGCAAGTGATATACAAGCAAAACACCCTGAGAAGGATTCACTGTACATCATGTATAAGTAAAATATTTAAAGACTCCAGTGTCATTGTATGTGAAAAACAATTTTCACTTTTCTTTCAGTTTATTGGTTTTATCTGTTACCATGTTGGAGTTTATCTTTTAATAAAATTATGCAGATGATAGTAAGATACAAAGCAATTCTTGCTGTGGGAACCTAACATATTACCTAGGTAGAGTATGAGGATCTATATGATAACACCAGTGATTTCCAGGGGCAGTTTGAGAATGAAAACATCACAAGGAATGGATGGGTATCTATATTTTCTATTTCATTGCTTCTCTGTAATTATGTGATAAAAATGTGTTTTCATTGTCTTGCAAATTTTAAGAGAAACAGCTTTTCTTTTTCTTTTTCTTTTCTTTTGCTTTTTTTTTTTGTTGTAGGGTACTTTGATCAAGCATGGCAAGATAATTTATTAAATTTTAAAGTACATTACAATATTCCCTTATTTTACCTCTTTCTCCACCTAATTCAAACAAGTTGTTAAGCTCTTCAAGGCAAAAGCCATTGAAAGTGCATGACTCAGGGTCAGTGGTAAAAATGGTCACATGGAATGAAACGGACTTGGCGGAAGGGAAGGGGATGGCTGTAGGAGAGGGGAGTCCTAGACAGAAGTCCCTAGAGGGACCCTGCTTCTTGATAGTGTCCTGTAGCAGGCGGTAACACTTCAGAGGGAAGTGATTGAGCTAGGGAGTCAATCACACTGGTGTCCTAGCCCTGAGAGGGAGCTCATGCTAAGTCTGTCTCAGAAGAAATGACATTGCATTAAAAAACAACACATAGACTTGTACAATGGTTGTGCTGAGGTTTGAGTAAAGAGATAAAACAAGATGGAGTTACTAGGACTAATAAGTATATTTTCAGTCAGGAGGACTTTCAGGATGTTGTTCTTATGCATGTTTCAGACAGATGTCACAAACTACCAATGAATACAAACCAAAATCAACAATGTTTCTGAGAACATGTGGAAGCCATGAGCCAATTACAACATAAAGAAATCAGTAACATTTCTAAATTGAAGGATATTTGTGAAGCTGCAAATATCCACCATTCATAATTCTGTACACAAAGCCTAAGTAATCTTCTCTTTCTTTAAAAACCCTTGCTTGGACTCCCCAGAGGGGGCACAGTTTGGGTTGGTGCCTGAACCTGTGATCTCTGAACTGAAATTCTAAGACTCAAAATTAATGCTTTTCTTGGCTTGCAGCTCAGTCTGTAATACCTTGGCTGACATTTCTTGAGTCAGAAGAAGGAAACGTAGGGATTACCACCTCAACTCTGGAGCCACTATTGGTTTAGAGCATGGTACTTGCTCTGTGGTTTCTCCCAAATTCCTGGGGTTCTGATGGTGAGCCCTCTTGGTTCAGAACACCCCTTCCTTTGATGGAGGTTCTGGGCTTTGTTGGTGTTTTCTGTTCAAGGCAATTTTGAACTTTGTTCTTCTGATTTGGGCTGGTGGCAGCAGTCTTTTTGGTTGCCCTATTGGTTTACAGGAATTCCTCCTGTCTGGTAGGTACTGAAATACTTGCAAGCTCTTCTTTCTCTCTTTCTCTGATATTAGGCAGAAGAAAGCCTTCCTAATGTTTTTATTAATCATTGCCCTGACTGAGAGAATCTGATAATAATCTTTTTTGACAAAGGTCAGGCACTTAAATGCTATTAGAGCATCCAAAGTTCAAGACTCCCATGACAGAATGAGGCAGTAACAGATAGGCAAGATTGACAACAGGTTACCTGCTACTCCCAAGACAAGTTCTGTGCAGCTAGGGACACCTGCTAACAGGTTGGACAACTAGAGCACAGGCTCTCTGCTAGGATAAAGAAATATTCTGTGTAAGGCACACTGTAAACACACATTGTAAAATATCTACAATAAATCCTGTCATCCTTTTTAGGTTTTAAGGTTGCTGAGAATCAGAAACAATAAGTTGTAATTCTATAAAAACTTCTAATGGTGCCCTGCTATCAAGCTCTACATTTGGTTTTATGTATAAGAATTATGGTCCTGCATCATGTGAATTCTTATCTAGCTGGACCTGACATATTAAATATAATCTTTAGTTAAAGTGGCCAAAATGAAACCCTTTTAGTGTGCCCAAATTATTGTATTTGTGTTCTTTATTATAAAGTAGGGGTTATAAGATCAAAGAGCCTGAATGGAATACTATTTTTTTAGTAGTTCTTGGAAGCTTCCCGATGCATAACTATTTTCAAAATTGTTTGTCTTCAAAAGACAAATACCAAATTTAAAAAAGAAAGACATATCAAAATGCATAACTAAACTCAGAAAACTGAAACTACTAATTTCCTAGGCTGGCTCTGTTAGTGCCTCCTCCACTTTCCTGTCCTTCCTCTCTTTATCCTAGTCTGGCAGAGTTTCCCTCATATATTAAGGGTCCTGAAGCTCCTTCAAATCTATCCCTCTTTGCACCTGTTACTTTTATGTAACTTTAAACTTCTTTTAAAATAAAGTTTTAAAAAATCAAACCTAATTATGGAGGCTCAGGGAACTGTCTCTGTCACTTACACTCCTTGGATTAAATCTGAACTAAAAGCCATAATCAAGGAAATCCCAAATCTACTAAAGACCCCCCATAACAATGGAAGGCATTCTTTAATTGTATGCCCAGTCAGCCAAGTACCTGATTCCAAAATTACTTCCTTAATGGACTCCTGGCTGGTAGTGTAAGAAAAGTGAAAATGTAGCCTTGATCACCTTGTGACTGAAGAGCCTGGACTGGCTGCTGCTGCCCCTGCTGCTTCTCATGTTTCTAATGGTCCCTTCTGTGTTCCTTCCTGACATTCTTCCCTGACTACTAAAATTTGACAAATGCCCTGTAAGACCAGACCTTCTGAGACTGCAGGAATGGTACCTTTGTTAACTAATAGCCCTTGGTCAAGAGCAGGCCCAAGGCTATTAAGGAATTTCACAGTCCAAAAACACATCAAAAAATTAAGTGGAATTTAATCTTCCAGTTGGAGTTCATAATCCAGGATTGCCTAAACTTTTCAGTTTATACATATGGTTCCAACTATGAGTGAAACAAAAAATATAAATTATTCAAAGCAGCTAAATGGTAAAATATGGAAAATTATATAAGTGGTCCTGCAAATATTACATGTAGGGATGTCCCAAAAAAGCCCACCAAATTGCTAAGGATTCCATAATGCAAACTATACACTACAGTTAATAGTACAATTGCAATGATATTCTTTCATCAATTGTAACAAATTTGCCACATAATTTAAGGTTTTAATAATGGGGGTGAGCAGTGATACAGGAACTGTATTTTCTGCATGATTTTTCTGTATATTTACCCATTATTTTTAAAAGTTGCTAAGGACTTACTAAAATAATACCAAAGGCTAATCCTAAATAAAAACTGATTACTCAATATTCCAAACCTTTAAACAAGAAAGAATGAATCCTCTAGAATTAAAAGAAGTGATTGTCTCAGACTTTTGATGTTCATTCATTTATTTCATATTTCACTTACACTTAAAGGAACAGTTTCTTCATTATTTATCAATGGGCTTAACATAATCTTGTGAGGTTGGTTAGAAAACAAACATTTAAGTAAAAAGCTGCTCCTTTAAATAAATGGATTAGATGAGCTAAACATTAAAAAAAAAATCTGAATCAGGGTAGAAAATTTAAAAATTATAGCTTTACAATTACAGCCTCTACAAAAAGATGAAAAAATTATAAAAGAGTCCTTGATTTCCACGTTTCAAGACAATCAATACAAAATAGAATTATTTCCAAGAGAAAAATTTTAGGATAATAGTTATCTATATAGCAAGCAACAGAGATATTAGAAATGTGATAGCCCATTTTTAAAGGAAAGAAAAATGTGAGCACTAGGCACAGAAAAAATCCCATTTAAAATGGGCTCTTCAAATGCTTTCTTAAAGATAAGTATTTTAAAGAAAATAATAGCTTAGAGCTACAATAGCCATGATGGTGAAGTTTTATATAAACACAATTATACCTTTGAAAAGGTATACTTAAAAATATGCAAGACTCCACCAAAAAATAAGGTGCATTCTTTAATTAATATTCAAAAACTTTTAGTAGATATCTGATCATAAAATAGCTTCTTAAACAAAAACACAACAATACCTGATTAAAAATAAAAAATACAGTAGGACAAAGACAAAAAGTCAGCTCTTATATAATCTAGTGAATTTTTTATCTGTGTGTTTTATCTTTCTAAGTTTCTAAATCTGTTCTTTTTCTTCCTCACCATTGAAAACATTAAGCTATAAATTCTCTATTTCTATACTAATTTAAAAATTATTTAATTAAAAGAAAACATATATGTCTTCTGGGTTAGCAATGTTAAGTATGGAAAAAAGATATGTTTTGGAGATGTCCTTCCTTAAGACATACTGGTTTACTGATGAAATAATATTATAGCTACTAGATATTTAAATAATATGTATAAATGAGTTTACATTCAACCAAATTGAGTCATTATTCTGACATCTTTTATTTTGACAGTAATTGTGTTTTTTAAAATATCAGCTTGAAGACATTCTCCAAAATCATTTTGGTGACTTAAGTACATAAGTTAAACAGGATGTATGTTTATTAAGGGAAAAGACAGTAGTTTTGACTTAAAATAAAATGACTGGTTGTTACAAAATGAAAAATAGAAAATCTATGGCAAAACCTGAAATGATATAGAAAATCGTAGAGATTTTCAAGAAGGAATTTCATTTTTTGTCATTTTAGTTAAATAAGATTTGATAAATATATAAGATTTTTTGAGAATGGTAGTAAAAAACACTATACTGATGCAAACTAAAATTTCTCTATTAAAATGAAACTTTTCTTGGCTTATCAGTCTATTCTTGGTAAAGAAGTTGTAAAGGTAAAGAATAATTAATGTAAAAAGCAGAGAGTTATGTTTTATCAAAATAACTTTTTTAAGTTTAAAATCAGTTACATTTTAAAATTTTTTTATATATTTTTATTAGAGAAGTTGTGAACTTTGCAAAACAAACATGCATAATGTGAAGAATTCCCATACAACATCCCATACAACACATTACATTGTTGTGGAACATTTGTTACAAATTATGAGATTACATCATCAGACTATTACCACTAACTATCGTCTACAGCATGCAATTGGTGTAATTAGGCTGAGTGAAATAAGCCAGACAGAAAAGGAAAAATATTGCATGGTCTCACTAATATGAACTAAATACAAAAAATAAATGCAAGGAGTATAGGTTACTAGGAGATAGGATAAGGGTTGAGAAGTAGAATTTTTAATTGGTTTGACTGTAAATGTGTGGAAATGTATAGAGTTGATGGTAACATTAAAGTAAAGGTCAGAATCTTTTTTTAATTTGAGAATTGTGAGTTTACAAAACAATCAAACATAAAATCCTGGATTCCTTTACAACCCTCTACCACCAACACATTGCATTGGCCTGAAACATCCATAAACATTTATGACAGCACTTGTTTTATAATTGTACTATTTTTAACATGATTTACCTTTGTTACAATCGATGAAAATTTATTGAAATTATTCCATTAGTCATTCATTATTTACATCAAGTGTATTTTCCCCATGTGCCACCCTACTATTACCACCTGGTTTTAATATTGTATATTTGTTATAATTCATGGAAGAATATTCTTATTGTTTTATTAACTATAGGCATTTGTCTACAATAGAGTACACTCTTATACAATCCTATGTTTTATCCTTCAATTTTTATTCTAGGAACATACCCATCCCAAAGTTTCCCCTTTTAACCACATTCACCTGTACACTTCAGTGCTGTTGACTATACACACAATAATGTGCTACCATTGCCACCAACCATTTCCAAACCTGTACCATCAGCCTAAATAGAAATTTTGTACAAGTTAAGCATCAATTCCACATTCCCTAACAGCAAGCCATCTCCTGGTATACTATGTTTCATACTCTAACTGCATGAGTTTGCCTACTATAATTAGTTAATAACAGGGAAATGATACAATGTTTGTCCACTTGTCCTGGCTTATTTCACTCAACAAAATGTCCCCAAGGTTGATCCATGTTGTTCCATTAATCATAACTGCCTTCCATTTCTACAGCTAAATAATAGTTCATCATATGTATACACCACATTTTGTTTATATCTTCATCAGTTGATGAACACTTCAGGTGCCTACATCTTTTTGCAATTGTGAACAATGCTATTCTAGTGTATGTGTAAAATGATATATCTCATTGTAGTTTTGAGTTACACTTCCCTAATAGCTAGTTATATAGAACATCTTTTTAGGTGCCTTTTAAATCTTTATGTTTCCTCTTTGGAGAAATGACTGTTTTTTGTCAGTCTAGCTAAGAGGTCTAGTTCATTTATCATATAATTCAAGTTCTCTGTTTCCTTATTGATGATCTGTATATATGTTCTATCTATTGAAGAGAGAGGTGTTTTGAAAACTTCATCTATTATTGTAGAAACATCTATTTCTCCCTTCAATTTTGGTGGTGTTTGCCTCAACTATTTTGGTTATTTATATTTAGTTAGGGGCTTAAATAATTATGATTGTTATTTACTCTTGGTACATTTCCCATTTTGGAATTATATGCTTTCCTTCTTTCTCTCTTGTAAAGTCTTGAATTTAAAGTCTATTTTGTCCAATAAGAGTATAGGTACCCAAGCTTTTTTTTGGTTACAGTTTGCATGGATTATATATATATATATATTTTTTAACCTTTCATTTTCAATTTGTGTGTGTGTGTGTCTGGTGAGTTTCTTGTAAACTATATATATTTGGTTCATATTTTTTAATTCATTCTGTCAATATCTGTCTTTTAATTGGGGATGTTAATCCATTAATATTTGACGTTACTTCTGTAAATGCAGTACTTTCTTCAGCCATTTTATCCTTTGTTTTTTATGTTATATCTTTGATTTTTGTCCATATTTTACCCTTTTAGTTACCCTTAGTGATATTCTTTATTTCTACACACTCATCCAAGCAAACTTTCTCCTGTCTTTTCTTTTCAGACTGCAGAAATCTCTTTAATATTTCTTATAAGACAGGCTTTTGTTGGCAAACTCTCTGTTTTTTGTTTATCTATGAATATATTGAATAATTCCTCATTTTTGAAGGACATTTTTGACAGATAAAGAGTTTTGGCTGGTGGTTTTTATCTTTCAGTACTTAAATATATCATGCTACTGCCTTCTTGCCTCCATGGTTTCTAATGAGAATTTGGCACTTAGTCTTATTGAAGATGTATTGTATATGATGACAGTCTTGCTGTTTTCAGGATTCTCTATCTTTGGCATCTGACATTATAATTAGTATTTGTCTTGTTATACTTCTATTAGGATTTATTCTGTTCGGAGTGTGTTGCACTTCTTTAATGTATATATTTAATTTTCATAAAAGTTGGGAAATTTTAGGCCATTATTTCCCAAAATATCCTTTCTGCCCCTTTACCCTTCTCTTTTTTTCTGGGATAAGTGTGTGCACTTTTTCCTGTCATTCAAATCCCTGAGACCCAATACAACTTTTTCAGTTATTTTTGTCTATCTTTTCTCTGTGAGATTTCAATTGCCCTTTCTTTTAGTTCACCGATTCTTTTCTTCCATGTGTTCAAATCTGCTAGTTAGATACCTTTAGTGTATGCCTCATAGAAGGCTCTTCTATAGTGTCTTGTTTTCCCATTATTTCTGTTATATTTTATATTTTTAAATCCTTCTTTTTGCTTACCTAATGTCTTTTTATATCCTTTATTTCTTTAGCCATAATTTCCTTCTTCTCCTTGATTGAAAAAATTTGGTTGAAAATATTTGATTTTTTTGCAAATTTTCTGTGTTCTCAGAAGTTGTACTTTGTTCCACTGACTGGGCCATATCTTCCAGTTTCTTACTTAGAATGGCTTATAACTTTTTTCTGATATCTAGACATTTAATTTTCTGGATGACTTTACACTGAAAAAGTCAGTATGCTCTATCTTGCCTAGGATTTTAGTGTTGATTGGCTTTGTGTTAAGGATCTTCTTTGACTGTTTTTTCAAATTATTCTAGTACTTTAGAATATCTTTTAGGACAGATAGTTTAATTGATCAAACTTTTTTAGTTCTTCTTCACCTGATTCATGTCCTGAATGATGAATGGGCACTGACAGCTGCCACATAGAGAGTTACTAAAAGTTCTATACTAAAGTTTATCAGTATCTTCCTCCTTCTCTTCCCTGGATGCTATGTAGTGTTCTTCTGGCCTCCAGAACCCCAAAAGAGTTGTTTAACCAGTTCCCAACTGTTTTATAGCTATTTTGGAGGGCAAACTGAGTACTGGAGCTCCATACTCCATTATCTTCCACCAAAGTTCCTATCAAAAGAAATTCTGGTACTTTGTTGACTTTACAATGTACTTAGTTGTTTATAAGAAACAGGTCTTCTCAATTTTATGAAAAATATGTTTTTATTATAATGTTATCACCTATATTTATTTACTTTTAAGTTATTTTACTGTCACTGTAATTAAAGAAAAGAGCAAAGTGTTGTATCATAGTAACATTTGATTCTATTTATCCAAGTGTTCAACCCTCCTGAAAACTTTTTAAGAATTTTACTTCTCAAATAAAATGCTAAATAATATCTTTTTATTTCAAACTGCCTTTGTGGTCTTCCAGATGTCCTCTGGAAAATCAGAGAGAATTTGTGTTTTTACCTTATAAAAAGAGGTGCTAAAATATTTTATAAGAATAAGGCATATTGTCACTTTAAAATACTGTCAAGTAAAGAAATTTTCTATATTCTATTAGTTGGATTTTTATATAAACATGTTATATTTGATACATAAATGTTATTAAGATTTATGTAAAATTGAAAAATTCTATAAAGTTCCTAAAGGTTTGTCAATGCCTTCATTGTCCATCAAATATCCTGGTAATCATCCTCATAGTAAACAGTGCTATAATGTTACCAGACATGATTTTAGTTATTCTTAAAAATGTGGTACATGTCACAAAACATACAATATTTTATTTTAAAAATTCTCATTAGATCTTTCTTTTTTATAAAACAATAATTATTTAACCATAAAAATTCTTGGTCTTTTATGTTTTAAGTGTTTTTTAATCCACAGATTTTTTTTTCTTTTATTCTAACAATTTCTTGAAAACACTGCAATCAGCTACAGACTGAAGTGCTTCCCCTTCAAAAATATACTGTCTCAGAGACTAGTAAAAAGAACTGTGCCATGTGATTTGGATCACCAGCTTCTAAAACCATTTCTTTTAAAAAAAAATATGAACAAAAGTTGTATGATTGTATTTGGTAAATTAAAAAAAGACAATGTTATCAACAAACAGAAACACATATTTTAATATATGCTTATAAATGTTTATATGAGCAAGGAGGAAATTGTGTAAAGTTATCCTCTCATGTGATGATTCAATTGTACTTTAAACAATCTTTGTTAGGTAATTTCTTACACTAAGCATGTATTGCTGTTATGATATAAACAAATAAGAAACATTTTATTATATATCTATGTATAATTTTTTTATTGACCAATCTGGGCTCATAGCATAGGATCAGAAAGAAATATTCCCACCAATCTTTTCTTTCCAGACTGTGCAGCTCATACCTATTTCACAGCTTTTTCTTTTTAATGTATTTTTTACTTTTTAAAAAAAGGTATTTAGATTACATAAAATTACACAAAAATATAGGGGGTTCCCAAATGCTCTGCTTCCCACACCTCCCACATTTTCCCACATTAACAACATCTTTCATTAGTGTGTCACATCCATTACAATTGATGAAATCATTTTAGAGCATTGCCACTAAGCATGGATTATAGTTCACATTGTAGTTTACACTCTCTCCAGCACAATTCTGCAGGTTATGGCAAAATATGCAATGGTCCATATCTGTCATTGCAATGACATTCAGGACAATTTCCAAGTCCTGAAAATGCCCCCACATTTCACCTATTTTTCCCTCTCCTTGCCCTCAGAACTTCCAGTGGCCACTGCCTCCACATGAATGATAATTTCTTCCATTGCTAGAATCACAAGTCCATAGCAGAATGACAATAAGTCCACACTAGTCCATAGTTCATGCCCCAAATCCTGAGAACTCTGGGATGGTACTGCACACTTCACCTCTAACTGAGAGGAGACTTTGATCCCATGGGGCAGGTGGATGGGACTCACTTGCAGTTGTTGACCGTCTCAGTTCCTTGGGATTTTTGTTGTCCATCATCATCTCCTTGTTAGTTGCCCCAGGTGAGTCCAATGAACTGGGGAGTAGGTTGGGCAACTCCATTGAATTTCATGGCCCAGCTGGCACTTGGACAGCTCAGAGATTAAAATACCTTGGATGTACACCTACCAACTGCAGCACCAAGTATAGGTTCAAATAAAAGGGATAAAAGAGGCATGTGTAGAGAAGTCAGATCTGAGTCCAACTCTGTCACACTTGTAAGCACAAACTCCAAAGTAGGGCCCACTGGCAAGGCACCAAACTTTAGAGCTATCTGCCATGACATAGGTCCTGGGTGTCTCCAGAGCCCTAAGGATCCCCACTATTAAGGGTAGTATCTACCTTGGCTGTCTATGAGATCCTGCTGACACATACATAAGCGTTACCTCTCTGGTGACCTCTTGACACACTTTGAAGTCTCTTAACCATATACACTCATTTGTTTTTACCCTTTCCCCCTTTTATTCAAGGTCTTTTTCCAGTTCTATCACCAGCTGGTGCTTGATAATAATCCCTCGGTATCAGGAGGCTCCTGGGTGTCATGTCCCATGCTGGAGGTAGGTAATGCATTTATATGCTAAGTTTGGCTTAGAGAGAGGCCACATTTGAGCAACAAGGAGGCTCTCAAGAGGCAACTCTTAGACACTCTCCAACACTAGGCTAAGTTGCAAATTCAAGAGCAAAATGCTTGCAGGCAGAGTCATCAACATCAAGGGCCCATCAATGGACTATCCTTTACTAGTCATTACCATTGTATTTGGGAGATTGTTGTTGTTCCATTAGAGGATGTGACAGAGCTCCACAGGATGGGAATTCAATCATCTTTCAGTTGTGTGAATCTACACCCACTGTGTGAATTCTCCATGAACATTTGAAAATACTTATATACCTTATATGTATTTGGCAACCATATATCTGATAGAAACCTAATATCCAGCATATATAAAGAAATCTTATATCTTGAAAATAAAAAGACAGACAACCCATTTAAAAAGTTAGCAAACAATCTGAACAAACACTTCTCCAAAGAAGAAATACAAATGGCTAAAAAGCACATGGAAAGATGCTCAACATCACTAACTATTAGGGAAATGCAAATTAAAACTACAATGAGATACCATCTTACACCCATTAGACTGGCAACCATTAAAAGAAGAGAGAACTACAAGTTTTGGAGAGGATGTGGAGGAACAGAAACCCTCATCCACTGCTGGTGTGAGTGTAGAATGGTCCAGTCATTGTGGAGGACAGTTTGGCAGTTACTCAATAAACTAAATGTAGATCTGCCATATGATCCAGCAATTCCACTGCTGTGTATATACCCTGAAGTACTGAAAGCAAGGCAATGAAGAGATATATGCACACCAATGTTCATAGCAGCATTATTCACTATTGCCAAAAGTTGGAATCAACCCAAATGCCCATCAACAGAAGAATGGATAAACAAAGTATTGTATAAACATTCAATGGACTATTACTCAGCTGTAAAAAGGAATAAAGTGCTAAGACATGGGATAACATGGATGAATCTTGAGGACTTTATTTTGAGTGAAATAAGCCAGGCATTGAAGGACAAATATTACATGACCTCTCTGATATGATTTAAGCAAATCAAGCTGACTCAGAGAGCTACAGTCTGGAAGACTGGTTTACAGGAAATAGGAAGGGAGAAGAAGGTTGTGAGCCTATGTTCATATGGGCAAAATTTTGATAAGTTGGAAGTGAGTAGTTTTGCAGTGAAGAGATATGACAGGGGTATAGGGATTCTATTGGGTTTGGCAGTGCAATCTTGATGGGGGTTAGGGTGGGGAGTATGTGTTAGATGGTCCAAGGAACTGGGAAGAGGGTTGTGGGAGGAAATAGGTGAACACTGGAGATAGGTGGGTACTTGGGTGAAACTACAAAGTTGGGAAAACTCTATTGGCAATATGACAAGGAAAAATTACTAGTTTAGGGTGTTGAATGGGAGGGCATTTTGGACAAGGTACACCTGAGACAGTCTTCTAGAGAATGTGCAAGTGATCATTTTGTCATAGTGTGCTGTATCAGTGGGGGGAGAACCACATAATGAGTGGGAAAGTGTTGAACTCCCATGCTGGGGAGGCCCAAAATATTCTCAAACAGAGGGGGGTGTATCACTTGAGAGCATGAACAATTTCTGATAGGTGAGGAAAGACTAATATGTCTACCATCAGCATTGTTACAAGTATCTAAGAATCTTGTCCTTCAAGGAGTGTAGCCTGGTGGTCTCCTTGGGCCCCAAGGGGAGGAGGATGGAATAGAAGAGATTGAAGAGGGGATATTTGAGAGCAATGGAAGTGGTCTGGATGATCATGGAATAATGGATAAAAGCCATGTTTCATCAAAAAAGTATAAAAGTATATGGTTTAAAATGTAAACGATAAGTTAAACCATTGACCATGGTTGTTAGCTATGTTTCATTATTTATACATCAGTTGTAACAAATGTACCATCCACATGTAAAAAGATTATTGATAGGGAATGGGGAAAAGCAGAAGGTTGTTGGGTATGTAGGAGTCCCCTATATTCTGTATTTAATCTTAATGTGACCTAAAACTTCTTTGAAGACAACAACAACAAAAAAGTAAGAGACTGGGGAAGAAATGGAAGAAAATACCACTGTGCATAAAGAACAACTGATATAACAGTGATGAAAGGAAAAACATCAAAAAATATTTATTTTATTTTATTTTTTAATATTTTTTATTTTTTAATACTCCTATATTTTTTATTTTAGTTTAGTTTCAGTTCCTATAAGTTATTATGTATTTTATTTCTTATGTTTAAACCTATTATTATTATTTCATTTTCCTATTAATCAAATTTGACAATATTCTTAGATTAATTTTTGAAGAAGTTTTGGATGACAGAACTGTTACAACTATGGCAGGGGAGGATCAATGGAGTGGGTTGTCAGATGGTGGAGACATGGGAGGAAGTAAAAACATTTCTTAAAGAAATTTAACACCATCCCATGGGACTGACTCAACATTTCCAAAAATCTGATGAGAAGCTGACACCTTCATGCAACTTTCTAATACAAGGTTGAGTAGAATAAGGAATAATAACAGAGGACTGAATGCATTGAGAAATATGATTATGGGATTTGTTTGAAATATTGCTGGTATTTTAATATTTTTTATTTTTTAAATACAATGAATTCCTTTTGAGTTTCCATTCAACTGTGAATTATTCATAAAACATTTCTATTTTTCATGCTGCAAGGTCTCCTAGAATTTGAAACTCTTAATGAATATTCTTATTTTCATGTAAATATATTTATTTACCTGTTTCCAATAAATAAAAGTCCCCCTTCTTAACAAGATATGATTGCAGACACAGCTTATATAACAAAAGTTTTAACTAGAATACATAATTGAAAATAATGTTGGCTCAATCTTAAATCTTAAAATGACTAAATTCATAGTGTATTCCAAAACTTGCTAATTTTGTTTCTTATTATAATTGTTATGTTTTCTTTTATTTGCTGTCTCATCTCTAAGATAATGACGAGAGTTACCCTCCAGCCATACTAATGCACCATGCTAATGTGCCGTGCTAATGCACCAGACTCTTGTAGCTTTTATTGTACTTATCTTGTAGCTTGTACATATGAAATTTATAACAGAACTAAGCTTAATTTTAACTAATCCCTACTAATAACTCCCTTAAAATCTATTTTTTTCACATGTGGCCAAATTCAAAACTCTGCAGTTAAACCTAAACCATTCCCCCTATGTGGGGCATGACTCCAAAGGATGAGCTTCAGTGTAGGGATTAAAATCAAACTCTGATCACTTATGTCTTTGGAGAAAGAGCTTTATCAAAAGGGGGAAATGAGAAAAGAGAAAAACAAAATGGAGTTGCTATGGCTAAGAGATTTAAATGGAGATAGGAAGCCATTCAAGATGTTATTCTTATGAATGTCTCGTTCAGTTATCACAACCTGCCAAGGTATGCAAAATCAAATGCAACAATGCTTCCAAGTACATCTAATGCTAGGAAATAGCTACAAGATAAATCAGTAAACTCTCTAATGTGAAAGACATTTGGAAAGACCCAAATATACACCAATAATAATCTTTACAAAATACTTATGCAATCTCCTTTCTCTTTGAAAACCCTTTCTTTTCCCAAGAAAGGATACAATTTGGGTTGCTGCCTGAATCTAAGCACCCGTAATTTTGATTCTAAGACCCCAAATAAGCACTTCCATTGCCTTGGAATCCAGTCTGTAATTTCAGATCTATCCAATGTCTATGATTTTCATTAAATCCCATGAATCCTTGCTGATCTTTGAGTTTGGGAGGATATCATAAAGAGAAATAAGGTTCCATTTTCTACATTTTGTAAGGACCTCTGGTATAAACTTTCATTTATTTATGCACAGATATACACTTACAAAAATTTATCATTAATTCATCCATTCAGTCAACAAAGATTGGCTATAAAATGTCTATGGCTATGACACTCTATTTTAGTGAAGAAAAAAAAACTTTTTAATTTGAAATACATTCAAACTTGTAGGTGAGTTACAAAAATAATACAAAACACACAAAGAGAACTCCAACACAACCCTATTCCCACCAGATACTCAAATCTACCAAATTTACCATTTTGCCACAAATTCTCTATCATTCTATGCATTCATCTATCAGTCTGTCTATCTCTTTTTCTGCTTGCTTGTCTTATCTGTCTATCACTCAATTTTTGAACACTTCAGTATAGGTTGTATACATCAAGATCTTTGAACACTTAATACTGCCATGTATATTCCCCAAGAGAAGGATATTCACTTATGATCTCACCTTAAGTGAAATTATCATGTTCAAGAAATTTGACATTATGTAAAATTTGCAGTCAATATTTAAATTTTTTCATAAGCCTCAATCATAACTTTTTAAAACTTTTCATCATCCTTGTTAGATGTCTTCCATGATCATGTATTGCATTTAATTGTCATTATTTCTTTAGTTGCTTTTTCTTCTTATTTTAATTTTGGTAATATAAACAACATAAACTTTCCCATCACAACCACTCCTAAGCATACAATTCAGTGAGATTAATCATGTTCACAATATTGGGGTATTCTCACCCATTTCAATTACTAGAACTTTCCCTTCATGCCAAATAGAAACACTACACCCATTATGTATTACCTCCCAATCCCCCTGCTGTCTACCACTTTCTAGAGAAGTCACAGACATCTTTTAAGAGCAATTGCCTAGACCTCCTATACCCCCACTTCCTTCTCTGGAAAAGTCACAAACACATGCTAAGTGGCCACTGCCCAGCTTTCCACTACCTTCACATCTTTTTCTACTGTGTGCCACTCCTCATCTGGGGAAGATGTTAAGTCTAATGTAAAGGCCTTACCAGATATTAAACCCAGAACCCAGGAACTAGCAGCCCAAAATGCCTTTCAGAAAAAAAGAAACCCTCAGTAGCAGGTCCCCCTCAACCTGAGGTGGATAAAAACCACACTTAGGCAGTAGAGATTGTGCTCTATTCTCTGGAATGAGATGGGGCATGCTGAGCTGCTATCTATCAACCCCAATCCAAAGCAGTTGTTTTGCTAAGGAAGAGGCAGGTACTCTAAATGCTATGCAAAGGAGGTTTTAATAAATCAAATGAGTTTCAGGTTACATCAATTGATTATACCAAGAAACAATCACAGAAAAGAAGCTTTAACTTGATGTTAACTTTACAGGGGATACAAAAGTATGTGAAAACACCATATCTAGTCATTTATTCCTTTTAAACAGTTATTTTTGGGAAATGGATGATGGGGATTGCCTGCATAGCAGCATTATAACATTCCAAAGGACAAAGTACAAGTTAATCATTCATAATTCTAGGTTGAAACAGCAGAGACTATTGATTAGAAATCTTATGAATTCAGAATTCTTAATGTAATTTTCTTATATTACATCTGCAATTTTCAGCAACATTGGGAGGCCAGCTGTGATCAAAATACTTCTCCTGCTCTTTTGTATTCTTTGCGCTATGTAAGTGGCAAGGAGATTCACCCTTTCTGGGTTTCTTATTCTGTACAATAAAGGTAACAATTACAGAAAGATTCTCTTGTGCCCTGAGCCTAAGTTGCAACAATGCACCTTTGTAGCACCTCACTCCACACCCCTGGCAATGTGTACTCTAATTTCTGTCTCTTTGTACCTATATATTCTCTATATTCTTTGTAGTTAGTATGAGGCTTAAAGTTAAAATCCTAAATTTGTAACAATCTTGTTTTCTTTTATTCTAATTTAACTTGAGTAGCATATATCCACCTCTTCCCTCCAGATTTAAGTAGTTCTTGTGGTAAATCACGTGTTTATATATAAGGGGTCCAACACCACAGATTTATCAATACATTCTATGGATTTGCCTTTTATATCTTACTGGAAGTAAAAAGTGGAGTAACATACCAACAGCATATTAGTACTGTTATACTTATTGGAGATCTTTATTTCCTCACATGCCTTTTACCTATTTATTTGTCTATTGTGTTTTCCTTTCAATCCTTTATAATCTGCAATATCTTGTAGGGCTGGTTTACAGTTGACAAACTCCCTCAGCTATTGTTTATCACAATATGTCTTTAATCTCACATATATTTTTGAAAAACAGCTTTCCTGGTTATAGAATACTTGGCTAGTAATATTCTGCTTTCACGTCTTTAAATATATATCGTTTCACTGCCTTCTTGACTCCATGTTTCCAATGAGAAATCAGCATTTAATCTTACTGAGGCTTCTTTGTAAGTGACATATTACTGCTCTCTTGTGGCTTACAGAATTCTCTACATGTCATTGGGATTCAACATTTTCATATATGCCATGGTTTGTGGCTATTTGAGTTTACCTTGTTTGGAGCTCATTGAGCATCTTGGATGTGAATATTCATGACATTTAAATTTGGGAAATTTTCAGCCATTATTTCTTTGAATATTCTCCCTGCACTTTTATCTCTTTCTCCTCCTACTGGGACTCTGACAATACATATATATATATATATAAATATATTTTAATATAGTTTTACTTTTTTCTAAAAGATACTTAGATTGCTTAAAATGTTACATAAAAAAATATAAGGGAGTCCCATATATCACACCCCCACACCTTCCACTTTTCCCCACATTAATAACTTCTTTCATTAGTGTGGTACATTCATTGCAATTGATGAACACATTTTGGAGCATTGCCACTAAGGATGGATTGCAGTTTACATTGTAGTCCACACACTCTTTCCCATTCAATTCCATAGTTATGGCAGGATATACATTGGCCTGTATCTGTCATTGCAATGTCATTCAGGACAAGCCCAAGTCCCAAAAGTGCCCTCATATTACACCTCTTTGTCCCTCTCCCTGCCCTTAGCACCTCCAATGGCCACTGTCTCCACATCAATGATACAATTTCTTCCATTGCTAGAATCACAATTAGTCTATAGTAGAATACCGGTAAGTCACTCTAGTCCATATTTCATTCCCCAATCCTGAGGATTCTGGGATGGTGATGCCTGCCCCACCTCTAACTGAGAGGGGGTTTTGATCCCATATGGCTGGTGGATAGGACTCTCTTGCTTGCAGTTGTAGGCTCTCTTGGTTCCTTGGTATGGTGGTTGTCCATTCTCACCTCCTTGTTAGTTGTCCTGGGTGAGTCCAATGAACTGGAGGGTAGGTGTTGCAACTCTGCTGAGGCTCAGGGCCCAACTGGCACATGAACAGCCCAAAAATTCAAGTTTCTTGGGCATACATCTACCAATCCAGCACCAAATATAGGTTTAAATAAAAGGGACAGAAGAGACATTTGTAGGGAAGCCAAAACTGAGTCCAACTCTGTCACACTTGGGAGAACAAACTCCAAAGTAGGGCCCACTGGCAAGTTACCAAACTCTGGAGCTATCTGACATGGCCATAGTCCCTGAGTGTCTCCAGAGCCCTCAGGAGCCCCAGTACATGGGGTAGTATCTAGGTTGGCAGCTTATGTGTTCCTCTGAGATGTGCCTAAGCATTATCTCTGGGCTGAACTTCTGACTCACTTTGAAATCTCTTTGCCATAAACACTCATTTGTCTTTACGTTTTCCCCCTTTTATTCAAGGTCTTTTTCCAGTTGTATTACTAGTTGGTGCTTAGTATTAAACCCTTGGTGCCAGGGAGGCTCATCCCTGGAAGTCATGTCCCATGCTGAGGGAAATGTAATTCATTTATATGCTGAGTTTGGCTTAGAGAGAAGTCACATTTGAGCAACATGGAGGATCTCAGGAGGTAACTCTTAGGCACCCTACAACACTAGGCTAAATTTCAATTTCAAGAGCAAAGGTTCATGAGCATAGTCATCAATATCAAGGACCTATCAAAGAAGCATCTTTCTTTATTAGTTATTGTCCTTGTACTCAGGGAATTGTCATTGTTCCATTAGAGTATGTGGCACAGCTCCCCAGGATGGGAATTGAATACTTTTTTGGTTATTGTGTAATTCTCTAACCACTGTGACAATGCCCCATGAACATTTGAACACATTTATATACCTTATATATATGCCCAGGTGAACTTCCTCACATGTATTTACCATAACTGACACACCACAACAATGATCCTCCCCTGCTTTTGTTGTAACCATTCTGTGGTACAAAACTTCTTCAAAAATGAAGCCAAGGATATAACCAAATAAATTAAAAGGAAAATGAAATAATAATGATAGGATTAAACATAAGCAATAAAATACAAAATAATTTATAAAAATTAAAACTAAGTTAAAATTTTTAAATTGAGGTATTAAAAATTAATGAAAAATATTAATTTTTTTTGATGTTTTGCCTTTATCACTGTAATATCTATTCTCCTGTATACACAGTGATATTTTCTTACATTTCTTCCCCAGTGTCTTAATTTTTTTCATTTCTTCTTCAAAGAAATTTTAGGTCACAGTAAAGTAACATACAGAATATAGGGGACCCCAATATACCAAACATTCTCTCCCTTTTCCCCCTTCCATATTAATAACCATTTTTGTGTGTGGATGGTACATTTGTAACAACTGATATACAAAAATTGAAACATAGTCACTAACCATGGTCAATGATTTACATTATGGTTTACATTTTAGACCAAACACTTTTATATATTTTTGCTGAAATTTATCATAGCCTGTATCCAACCTTGCAAGATCATGCAGAACACTTCCATTGCCCTGTATATACCCCCTCTTCCATCTATTTTATTCTTCCCTACCCCAACCATGGGGCACATGGTGACCACCAGGCTTCACTCCTTGAAGGACAAGATTCATAGTTACTTGCAACAATACTGAGGACTTGACACACTGCTCTGTTCTCCCTATTAGAAAACACCTATGCTTTTGAGAGAAACCCACCCTCTGTTTGATAGCATATTGGGCCTTCTCAGGATGAGAGTCCAGCCACTTCCCTCTCATTATATGGGTTCCCACCCACTGATACAACATATTATGACAAAATGATCACTCACACATTCTCTATAAGACTGTCCCAGGTGCACCCTGTCCCAAATGCCCCTCATCCAACACCCACACCAGTAACCTTTCCTTGTCATATTGACAAAAGAGCTTTCCCAATATTGTAGTTTCAATCACACAATCATCCCTATACTATCTTCCAAGGTCATTATGGTCTTGGCTCTTATATTTAGATCTTTGATCCAACTTGAGTTGATTTTTGTATAAGGTGTGAGATGGTGTTTCTCTCTCATTCTTTTGGATATGGATATCCAGTTCTCCAAACACCATTTACTGAAGAGGCCATTTTCTCCCAGTTGAGAGAGAGCTAGGTGGCCATGTCAAATATCAGATGACTATATGCAAGAATGTATATCAGAACTCTCAGTTTGGTTCCATTTGTTGGTATGTCTATCCTTTGTGCCAATACCATGTTGTTTTGATCACTGTAGATTTGCAGTATGTTTTAAAGTCACATAGTGTGATTCCTCTAATTTCATTTTTCATTTTCAATATATCTTTAGCTATTCAGGGCCTCTTGCCCTTCCCCAAAATTTTGTAGTTAGTTTTTCCAATTTGGTAAAAAAAATGCTGTATTGATTTTTATTAGAATTGCATTAAATCTGTAGATCAATTTGGGTAGGATAGATATCTTAATGATGCCCATTCTTCCCGTCCATGAACAGGGAATTTTCTTCCATTTATTTAAGTCTTCTTTGATTTCCTTTACAATGTTGTGCAGTTTTCTGTGTATAAGTCATTTACACCTTTAGTTAAATTATTCTTAGGTATTTGATTCCTTTAGTTGCTATTGTAAATGGGATTTTTTTTTCTTGATTTCCTTCTCAGATTGCTCATTATTGGTGTGTAGAAATCCTACTGATTTTTGAGCATTGATCCTATAATCTCTGAACTTATTGAACTCATTTATAAAGTCTAGAAGCTTTGTTGTAGATATCTCATGGCTTTCTATGTATAGGATCATGTCATCTACAAATAGTGAAATTTTTACTTTGTCCTTTACAACTTGGATAACTTTTATATCTTTTTCTTGCCTAAGTTCTTGAGCAAGTACTTCTACCACTATGTTAAAAAGGAGTGGTGATAGTAGATATCCTTATCTTTTTCCTGATCTTAGAGGGAAAGCTTTCAGGCTTTCACAATTGTATATGATGTTAGCTGTGGATTTATCATGTTCAGAAAGTTCCTTTTAATTCCTATCTTTTGCAGTGTTTTTGTCAAGAAAGGGTGCTTTATTTTGTTGAAAGCTTTTTTGCGTGTTGATAGAGATAGTCATGTGATTTTTTTTCTTTTGATCTGTTCATGTGTTGTATTACATTGATTGATTTTCTAATGTTGGACCATCCTTGCATACCAGGGATGAAACCCACTTGGCCATAGTGTATAATTCATGTGATGTGTTTTTAAATATGATTAGCAAGTATTTTGTTGAGGATTTTAGCATCTAGGTTCATTAGAGAGACTGGTTTGTAATTTTCCTTTCTTGTGGTTCCTTTGTTTAGCTTTCATACTAGTGTAATGATGGCATCATAGAATTAGTAGGCAATATTCCTTCTACTTCTATTTTTTGGAAGAGTTTAAGCAAGATTGGAGTTAGTTCTTTCTGGAATGTTCAGTATAATTCACCTGTGAAGCCATCTGGTCCTGGGATCTTCTTGGTAGGGATGTTTTTGAAGAAAAATTCAATCTTCTTACTTGGGATTTATCTTTTCAGTTCATCAATTTCTTCTGTTATCAGTGTAGGCTGCTTGTGTGTTTTTAGGAATTTTTCCATTTCCTCTAAATTACCCTTCTTCTTGGCATATAATTTTTCAAATTGTGCTCTTAGGATACTCTTTATTTCAGTGGGGTCAGTGGTGATAGCCCCTTCCTCATTTCTTATTTTGTGTATTTGCATCTTTTCTCTTTTTTTCTTTGTCAATCTGGCTAAGGATTTGTCAATTTTATTGATCTTCTTGAAGAAACATGTTTTGGTTTTGTTCATTTTTTCTAGTGCTTTTTTATTTTCTATTTCCTTTAGTCTGTTCTAATCTTTGTTATTTCCTTCTTTCTAATTCCTTTGGGGTTAGTTCTTTGTTCTTTTTCTAAATCCTCTATGTGTCCAGTTAGGTCTTCAAATTTAGCTCTTTCTTCTTTTTGATATATGCATTTAGAGCTATGAATTTCCCTCTCTTTACAGCTTTTGCTGCATCCCATAGCTTTTGATTTGTTGTGTTGTCATTTTCATTCGTTTCAAGCTAGTTACTGATTTCTTTTATAATTTCCTCTTTGACCCATTGTTTGTCTAAGAGTGTGTTGCTTAACTTATATATTCCTGTGCCTAATCTGGTTCTGTGATTCTTACTGATTTCCAGCTTCATTACATTGTGGTCAAGAAATTACTTTGTATAATTTCAATCTTTCTGAATTAAATGAGTGTTGTTCTGTGGCCTAGCATTTGGTCTATCTTGGAGAATGATCCATGTGCCCTCAAGAAGAAAGTATATCCCACTGTATTTTGGTGCAGTGTTTTGTACATGTCTATTAGGTCCAGATCCCCTAAAGTATTATTCAAGCCTTTTTTTATTTATTGGTTCTCTGGTGATATATTCTGTCTAATGTTGACAATGGTGTATTAATGACCCCCAATATAACTTAGAAGCATCTCTTTCCCCACTTAAGCTTTCCAGTGTTTGCCTCATTTATTTTGAGGTGCCCCAGTTAGGTGCATAAATGTTTATTATTGTTCTTTCTTCTTGTAAGATTACCCCTTTTACTAATATATAGTGTCCACCTTTGTCTTTTAAAATAATTTTTGTTCTCTCTGCCTACAGGAGTCAGTGCCACATCTTTCTCTGTTATTTCTCAGCAAACTCTGTTCTTTTACCCATTTCCCAATAAATTCTTTTTACTTGTCTAACTAAAAAAGAAGGTTATATACTTAAAGTCTATTTTGTCCCATATTAGTATAGCTAATTCAGCCCTTTTTTGTTTGTTGTTTGCTTATAAAATTATTTTCCAACCAGTCACATTCAGCTTCCTAGAACCCCTGGTTCTCAGGTGGGTTTCTTGTAGATAACATATAGATGGGTCATATTTCCATATCCATTCTGCCAATCTCTGTCTCTTGACTGGTGAGTTTAATCCATTAACATTCAGTGTTAGTACTTTAAAGCAATTACTTATATTAGCCATATTTTCTTTAGGCTTATGTATGTTATATGTTGAGTTTATTTCTCTTTTTTTGTTACACTCTTCTCCAAGTCTCTCCCTCTGTTTTTTTCCTTTCAATCTGCAGCACTCCCTTTAGTATTTCTTGAAGAGGAAGTTTCTCATAGGCATACTCTCATAATTTCTCTTTATCTGTGAATATTTTGAATTCTTCATCATTTTTGAGTGCCAGCTTTGCTGAAATGAGTACTATTGGCTGGAAGTTATTTTCATTTAGCACATTGACCATGTCATACCACTGCCTTCTTGCCTTCATGGTTTTAGATGAGAGATCAACAATTAATCTTATGGAACTTCCCTTGTATGTGATGGTTCTCTTTTCTCATGCTTTTTTCAGAATTCTTTATTTGTCTTGAGCTTTGGACAATTTGACAATTATGTGTCTTGGAGTAGGCCTGTTGGGATTTATACTGTTTGGGGTGTTCTGTGCTTCCTGGACATGTACATCCATCTCTTTCTATAAGGTTGGGAAGTTTTCAGCTATTATTCTAACACTCCTGTTCCCTTTCCCTTCTCTTCTCCTCTGGGATGCCTATAATGCATGTTTGTTTATTTTGTGTTCTCATTCAGATCACTAAATCCCTGCTCGATTTTTTTCTATCTTTTTATCTATCTGTTTGATTTCATATATACTGTCTTCACCATTGCTAATTCTTTTCTCTGCCTGTTCAAGTCCGCTGTTATGTGCTTCCAGTGTATTTTTGATTTCTTGGATTGTACCTTTCATCACCATCATGTCTGTTTATATGTTTACATATATATTTACAATTTCTTCAGTATGTTCTCCCAGTGTCTTCTTAATAGCCTTAATCTCTTCCTTCACTTCATTAAGTTCATTCATGATATTTGTTTGGACAGCTCTGATTAGTTGTTTCATGTTCTACATCTCCTTCTTGTTTTTAGTTTGTTCATTTGACTGGGCCACGTCTTCCTGTTTCTTAGTATGGTGCATAATTTTTTGTTGGTATTTAGACATTTCTTTATTCAATTGATTAGTTTCTCTCTCTCTACACTGGAATTTTGTTTGGTTGCTGTTTTTGTGTGTGTTGGAAGTTTTCTCTTTGACACTTTGTTTCTCTTATTCTATTTCCTTGTTGTTGTCTATGTCTCCTTGAAAGAAAAAGATTAGGGCCAGAAAAAGGGAAAGAGGTAAGAAAAGAAAAAGAATAAAAGCAATAATAATAATAAATGGTAGAAGAAGAACCATATAAGACCTAGGAAAATGAATAATTAACTCCTGTAACAATTGCAGAGGAATAAGAATAGAAAAGTGGGATACAAACAATGAAATGAAAAACTGAATAAAGAAAAATACCTAGAAAGAATTACCAGGCTAGAATGATAAGAAGAGAGGGAAAGAGAAAAGAAAAGACAATAAGAAAAAGAAGGTAAAAAAGAAAGAAAACAGAATAGAAGAGATAGAAATAAAAATAAGAAATATTGAAGACTAAACAAAGAGAGGTGTAATGTAAGAACAAAAACAGAAAGTAGAAGATAAGAAGATGAAGGTAGGAAAAGATTTAGCATAGGTAGACATAATTGGTATACAAAAAATGGGGGGAAACAAGGGGAGGGGGGAAACACAGCAAACAAGAAACAAGACAGCAGCACCTAAATAAAAACAAAAGAGAAAAAATGGGGGTGGAAAGGAGAAAGAGGGGGAAAAGAAGAACAAAAACAAACACTCAAGCAAGCAATCAAACAAAAACTTAGGAAAAACAGCCTTTTTCTTAGACCCCTGAGGAGCTTCTCGGCCTGCTGGTGTTCATCAATCAATTACCTTTCAGCCTGCCCACTGCAGGTTTTGAATAAGGTTTTAGTGAGTAAATTAAGTTCAATATTTTTTAAAAAAAGAAACTTTTTTTTTTTTTAAGAAAAATAAGAGACTCAGGAGATGCTAATACAAAAATAATATCTATGTGTTCACTGTCCTAAAATACCAGCTGGATGTTTGATAACCTGGTGGATCACTACTTCAAGGAGAGTGGGAAATCAAACCAGGGACCTTGTATATTTAAAGCAGAGACTCCTCTTCTGATCTAAACTTTCTCATTCATCAGTTGGCTAGAGAGGTATCCAGTCACTTTTCCTAGGTCAGGTTTGACTCTTTGCTTTGGTAAATTCCTGCTGATTTAGAGCCTTTTTCTGCCCCATTTCTATTCTTATTACTTTTTCTCCCAGGGCAGCAGCATGCAATAGCCTGTGTGGTTGGATCCCCTGTGCCTCTCCTGGTCAGGTTGCATTCCCTTCTGAAATTGAAATGGGACCCCAGAATCCAAACTCACCCCAGAGAAGTGACTCTCAGCCCTCTTCCATACCTCCCCCTCCTCCCAGGGTACCCTAAATAGGCCCTTGGAATGTTATTAAGAACTTCCTACTGCTTGACGCCATTAGGGGGTTGGAATTTTAATATTTTTCAGCACCAGAGAGTAGTCAATTGTTTGACTCCCCTGTCTCCCAGCCCAAGTTCATCTCTCCCAGATCAGCTAGGTAAATTAGGCTGCCTCTCCTTTCTTCTTGGACCCACCTCTTGCCAGCTGGTATGCTCCCTAAAGTTCAAAGATGGTCCAGGTAACCAAACCACAGAAATGGAACCCCTCTCCACCCTTCACCAGAATCTTCTTACTCCTGGAGAATACTCCCTCTCTCTTGGTGGCTGGTGGGAGTCAGGGGATTCATAGTGGCTTTTTGCTTTGAGGGTGGGGCTTAACCTTTCGATGTTTCCAGCCACCAGGGTGAGAAACTCATGGTTTTCCCTTGGGCTTTTTATCTCTTTGTCCAGTTCTCTCCAGATTGGTGCCCTGAAGCCTCCTGCACTGTGGGTTCCCAAAACAGCTCACTCAGGCAGGATCTTGCCCCTTCTCAAGCCATTTTTTTGTGAGAGAGCTGGGGAGTGTCTACTTAAATTGATGCCATCTTGCTGTATCCCACAATGCATATATTGGTACACTTAATGATGTCACACAGATTCCTCATGCTCTCTTACTTTTTCATTATTTCTCTTTACTGCTCATCATACTAGATGCTTTCTGTTGTCTTAATGTTTATTTTTCCTTTTGTCTACCTACTCCAACATGCTGTTGAATAACTCTGGGAGATTTTTAATGCCTGTTATTATGGACTTCAAGCTCAGTTTGTTTCATTTTAATAATTCCAATCTTTATTGATATCCTCTTTATGTTCAGCCATGGTTTTCCTGATTTCCTTTGCATTTTTTTAAGTTATAGGACAGGGGATTTAACCCAGGACCTCATATGTGAGAACCTGGTGCTCAACCAGTAAACCAAAATTGCTCCCCTTCCTTTGTTTTTAATCTATGTTTTCCTTTAGCTCTTCAAGCATGTTTAAGACCATTTAAAAATAAGTGTTTGTCTTCTATATTCCAGGTATGTTACTTTTCATGGATGGTGTATTAGTCAGCCAAAGGAGTGCTGTTGCAAAATACCAGAATTTGGTTGGTCTCTATAAAGGCTATATATTTGGGGTAGAAGTCCACAGTTACCAGGCCATAAAGCATAAAGTTCTTCCCTCACCAAAGTCCATTGCCATGTGTTGGAGCAAGACATCTGCTCATGTTTGTGAGGGTTCAGGATTCTTGGATCCCTCTCTTTCTGGCACTATATTTCTCTCCAAGCTTAACTCCTCTGTTTCCTCCACAAGGCCAGATATAGACTATGAGGCTCTCTAGGCTTTGCCTCTCTTGACAAGGCCAGCTGTAGACTCTCAGATGAATGGTTCATGTGTTTTCCCAGGGCCTTCTCTCCTTCCTCAAGACCAAGCTCTCTTACTTCCTGGAGCTCCAGCTCAAGACTGCAACATCAGAACTACTTCAACTCTGTCCTTTGCCATGTCTTTTATATTTGGTTCCCCACCCACCAAGGGGTGAGGTTCAATGCCTTACTGACATGGCCCATTCAATGCTCTAATCATAACTTAATCATGTCCAGATTAACAAACCAGTTTACAAGCATAATTCAATATCTATTTTTGGAATTCATAACTATATCAAACCACCAAAGTGCTACAGATGGTTTCTATTGCTTTCCTTTTCTCCTTTCCTGAACTATTACTTCCTCTTTCATTGTAAGTTTTGTAATATAATGAAACCTGGACATTTGGCTATTTTAACCTGAATTCTCTGAAATTTAGACTCTGGGGCATCTGTTTCACAAGCTTGCATCCACCTAACATTAGCATGGAGATTTCCTTGATTTCTAGGAGCTAAAAAAGGAAAAAAAGAAAACAACTTTTCCAGTCTATGCAGATTGTCCTGTGGGGTGACTCTCTTTCAGAGCATGTTCATAATATTAGAGAATAGCTTGAGACCAAAGAATAGAAGCAGAGTGTCCCTTATCCTTGTCATGGGTATGAATGTTTTTCCCTAGGATTTCCTCCATTTACATGAATGCAAACATCACTTTTTTCTAGGAAACAGTTTCCTCAGGTCCTGGATACTGCACTGTATGTCCTATAGCCAATATTCCCTGGAAACTAGACAATCAAGACTAGTTTGATGAATATTAGCATTCTGATGGACAGCTCTGTGAGCTGTCCTTCAAAAATAGGGCAATTTCTTGGATGGTGAGCCTGAGGGTGTCCTTTATCAGTGTCTCAAACAACCATAAATGAGAATGGACCCGACAACCATTCTCTCAGTATGTGAGCTACAGTTGCTCTGCTCCCTCCAGAACCAGGGCCAGGGAACCACACTAGGAGTGTAGGCAAGCACCCAACCATGCTGGTGCAGGATGGAAGAGGGGCCAGCTAGGACACCATGAGATCACACTGCTTTTTCAATTTTACTTTTTAATTTTTTAAAAGATACTTAGTTTACATAAATGTTACATAAAAAATATAGGGGATTCCCATATGCCCTGTCCCTACAACTTCCACATTTTCCCACATTAACAACATCTTTCATTAGCAGTTATATTTGTTACAATTGATGAACACATTGTGAAGCATTGCAACTAAGTGTAGATTATAGTTTACATTGTATTTTACACTCTCCCTCACACAATTTTGTAAGTTATGACAAAACATATAATGACCTGTATATATCATTGCAATGTCATTCAGGCAATTCTTAAGTCCCAAATTGTCCCCATATTATATGTGTTTTTCCCTCTCCCTCCCCTCAAACCTGACAGGGGCCACTGCCTCCATATCAATGATAAAATTCTTCCATTGCTAGAATCACAATAAGTTTAAAGTAGAATACCAGTAAATCTACCTGAGAACACCATTCTTTTCCTAATCTTGAGGATTCTGGGATGGTGATTTTAAATTGTTTTTTGGCATGATTCAGTGTTTGGCCTGATACAGCAATTTGTTAACTGTTTCCTGGAGTTTTGAGGAAGATATTTCTGCCATTCTTGCAGGTTGTTCAAATCTTCTGTGGGGGTATGGGACCTTGAAGTACCTCATTCAGTCATCTTGATCAGAGTGATGGGGAAAGGATTTTTTATGTTAGACACTCATGACAATTAAATTACTTGGAGAAAGTCTCTCAGTTTAGAGATAAACATTTTTTGAGGTAAAATATATATGTTATCTTTTATTGTATAGCAAATGATGCCAACATGTGGAGATTTAGAGCAAAAATAATTTACTGCACCCATGATTCCTCTGATTGGCAATTTAAGCTGCTTCACATCTGGTCCAGGTACAGGTCATCTAAACTGGGTATATTCATGTGTCTGCAGTCAGCTGCAAGGCCAGTTGGACATTTCTCTACATATTCTCTCATCACCTAGCAAACTGGCCTGGTCACATTTACATCAATTCCCATGGTTCAAAGAGCAGCAAAAGGAATCCAATTGCACAAGCCCTTTAAAGTCTAGTTTGGTAACAGGTTTTCTACTGTCCCATTGATCAAAGCATTCCTAATGACAATTCTACTTAGGGGGAGATGAAAGGACATGCAAAGTCACATTGGAAGGGTTTGCATATATAGAGAATATGTGAGCATTTTCTGCAATCAATTACAACAAGTAAATGCAATCAGCTGTGTTCCAAGCTAGTATAAAGCCTTTATTCATTACAATTGAAAACACAGCAAAGAGTACAATGTTCTAAGAAATATGGATCAGGGAAGACTTCAACCAGGATGTTTTGTTTGAACCCAATTTGGACATATAAGGAATTGGTAAGGAGGTGGAAAATGCCCCAGGAATTCCAGGAAACCAAAGTATTCTCCTCCTTCCATACAAAGTTAGAGGTGGCATAGTGAGAGAAAATTCTGAAGAAATAATATGTACTACTGGGTTATTACTGTTTGATTTCTGAACAAGCATGTACTTTTGTTTCCTTGTATTTTGGAGCAGTTGTGTGTTCTACACTTTGAAGTCACATAAAACTAGCTTCGGTTTACCAGGTGAAAAGTTTTATTTTCTCCTTGTTTCCAGGGTCCTATCTTCTCACCACTCAATACTCAGGACTTTCTTAAATCCTTCCTCAAGTATTTTGTATGGTTTATTGGTTTCTTCTCTAAATGGACTCCAGAACAAATAACAAACTCTAACTCAAGCAGAAAACAGTGAATATTTACCAGAGTGCCCTCCTAAAACTCAGAGACCTGTGGAACATGGTGGTCATGAGCTCAAGGCTTTTATGTGTGACAATCATCCTAAGCCTGTTCCAGTGGCCCCAAGGGTAAGTACATGGAGGGGCTAAAATCTTCACAATAACATTTCCTGGATATCAAGATCAAAAAATGCATGATGGCTTCTCCAGAATCAGATCACAGAGTTCTAAAAGATACCAGAAGCCTATGAGGGAAATATCTTTTTGTGGGTCAACATTCATTTATTCAAAAAATGGATATGAAGTACCAATTATGTGAGAGGAAATTTATTATTTTCTAGAACTGCCAAGGAGAGGTAGTTCTGGTATTTTACCCCAATTTGGTTACAATCTAGTCAGAGGATAAATATTTGTAAATGATTGTCTCTCAAGATCCACAAGAAAAGTTAGGATGGAATTTGAATTCTGGATATTCTGAATCCATAAAGCATGAAAATAGCCTAGTCTGAACATACTCACGAAACTGTGACCTAAAGGATAACTGTAACTGTGAGCAATCACATGGTCTTTCTCTCTACCATCCACTCATTGCTCTCAGTGTCCACATGTGCTAATTTATTTTGTACTAATGTCAAGACTATAAAACAGATAGTATTTTCTGTATTTTACTTGTGAGTGAAGGAAGGCCTGAAGAGGTCAAATAGATCCAAGAATACATGGCCAGTGAAGAGCAGAGCTGGAATTCAAACACAGGAGATAAGCTAGAGTCAGCTTTTTTCAATACAACATGTCACCAAGCCATGGTGAACCAGGGGAGAAGATAGGTAGGAAGAAAACTCTTCTAGCCAAGGGGTATAGCCTGTGTGAAGACTCAGAGGCAAGGACGACTGAGAGGGATTCAGAGAGGATATTGTGTGGCCATATTTGGAGAGACAAGTTTGAACCAGAGTCAGATGAAAGTTTGGGAGCAAGAAATATCCCAACACATTTAATTATCAAGCCCTGAATTTCTATCTCTCTTGCACAACTGATAGCAACTTCTTTGAGGACAGGGAAAAGCTTCAATTAATTTTATTATATAATCTCACCCCCCTACTGCCAACTGTTACTTCAACTGTTACCATGTTTTTCTTGTTGCTGTGATTAAATTCAAACTAGGCCCATGAAACTGAGCTATGTCAGTGATGATGTCATATAAGGGTTACTGGAAGCCTTGCTGCTCATTCAGATACCAGCTGCTTTACTGTGAGGTTGGTGTCTGAGATCTCCCTGTGGAAAAGTGACAAAAGCTACTGATTGACAGATATTCAGGACTAAATCAGAGTCCCCAACTCAGGAGATGTTGGGAAAACATCTAAATTGGAATGAGTGGTAAAATCTTTCAGAGAACATTCATTCAGGTTCATATTCATCCAGATAAGATGAAACAACACCTGGGAGGAAGAGACTTTTCTCTTAGGCTTTAGGTAAGGATGGAAGGAAATTTTTCTCTGAGTGATAAGAGCTAGGACATGTCAGGTCTGATTTTTCCTGTTCAGATTTCCCGTGATTTCTCTGGGACCTGATTTATCCTAGCCCAGAGCAAAGATGGAGGATTTGTGGCAAAAGGATAAAGTTCTCTGAGTCTTTACTGAGAATGTTTTTCTCATCACTTAATAGACAATAATACTGTGTAATATAAATGAAAAAAAAAATGAAGGAATAAATGAGTGAACAAACAGAAGAATTCTTCTGGATCTGAGGGGTTTCAAAAATAGGCAAAGAAAAGTTATTCAATTTTGAGTTCTGAAATCTAACTGCTTTATGTAGATAGAAGAAGTTGGAAACTGGGGCAGGGGGCTATAGGGCAGGAGGATAGGGTAGTTAAGGAGATTTGTACTTCAATGTTATTACATTTACTGATGAGAGTGATTGTATCTTTTGAGAAAATTAAGAAAGGAATAAAATTCATATGGAGTTATGGGAGTTGGTGTGATGGAGTCAGTATTACACATTTATTGTAGACATCCCAGTCACTGTGAGTTTTTTTGTCCTCAGGAGGTCTCTGCAGGTACCTCTCTCTCTAGCTCCAGGGACACCTTCTCATTTGTTTCCTACCTACCTCTTTCTAAGGACTTAACAATCTGTAACTGCTTAGCCTCAAGCCAGGATCACAGATCTAATTCTCACTTTACTCAACCTGAGCTTCTGCTGTAATTCCTGTTTTTTTTTCTTCTTTAAAGACTTTTATTCCAACCTTCTGATATTGATCAGAGTTGGACAGACAAGCAAAGGTGCAAATAATCTTCATACATCACTTCTTCTTAAATAAATATAAATACATATTATTATTGTGAAAAGCAAAAGTGAACTTTACCTGAAGTAGTTTTCTATTAAATAAAGCATTTGTACTCCATTCCATTTGGACTTAATGGAATTTAACATGACTTTCAGGAACCTTAAAGTTCCTTGCTTTTCAAATGTTTTAATATGATTTTTCAGATACTTTACATTGTTTTTAACTTTAGCTTGTTGAGATCTTTACATAGTCAAAGTTCTCAGAGATGCACCTTATTCTTCACTGTTTGCATTCACAATATCTATATATTTTCAATATATTTAAAAGTCAGATAGAGACAGTATTGTTGGATATAAAAATAATAATAATAATAATTTGAAGAGGTTGTAATTCCTGTTTGAGCATCCTTTCCCCAGACCAATTTTTTCCTCCCACCCCACTTCTTTTCTGCTTCTCTGTTCTGCTGCCCTCCAGTGGCCCAGACCATCCTTCTGCTCCCTTCTTGGTCTCTGCTTGCCTCTTACATGGTTCTGTAAGATAGCTATTTATCCTGACACTTGATGGATTTTCACACCTCTGCCATTACAAAACACATATCTCCATCATTTTTCTTCATTCTGAATTCTCTGAGCTTATTCACAAAATGTAGAAACTCTTGTACTGATGGACACCCACCCAGATATCTTCCTTTGGGGTTTATCCACCATTACTTAGTGAGGTTTGTGGAATCGCAACTTTAAGACATGGACAACTATATTCTCAAAATAGATCACCTGATTCTGAAAAAGGTTATATAATAACTGCATTTTAATAGGAGCTTCTTCTCAGGGAAAAGAAATTTTTCCATTAAATTGTTGTTTGGTTAAAAATGGTAAAAGAAGAGATATAGCTCTAATAGCCAAAACAAAGTATACAAATTATTTTCATAAACATAATTCATTTATGAAAGCCTTCCCTGAAAAATGTTTGAAAACACATTAAGAAGAGGTAACCATTGATCCTATTTCAACCTTTGCACCCTAAACTTGTTAAGAAAATAGCATTCATAGAATACTTCTTTTCAAGAAAAAACATACTTTTAGGATGTTGGAGACTTATGAGGTCATTTCTATGTTCAAAGGAGAAAATCATTTGGAATTCAAAAACAAATGCCAAAATTAAAATATTTATTAAAATGCATGAATCTCTAGTTACAACATAAAATCCCAATTGGTATTATAGTGTTTTAAGAGTAAAAAATGATTTCTATAAGGTGATACTATCATAAATATAATTGTGCATAGGACATTTAGCTGCCCACATATTATCCAAAAAGGAAAGGATGCCCTGGGAAAGAAGAAAGAACTGATGAGGTTTCACAGAATTTGACATGGTACAGTTGTTCAATTCTCCAGGGATCCCTGAGATCCAAGTCTTGAACTCACAACTGTCCATCCAATGCCCAGAGAGCTCATGTTAATAACTATCTGTTTTCAGATACTGTGACCCAAGAGGAAAATGTCAAGCAGCCTACCCTAGCAAAATAAAAAAGTTCAAGCTCCAGGCCCAGTAAGATTCCAAGGATATCAGAGAGGCCTTCCTCAACTTCAACTGAGAAGACCTCTAAATTGTCCAACTAGGGGTCAAATCAGAGCATCAATGGGTCAGGTGTGCATATTTTACAAGAGTGTGTACAGTAAAGTGTGTAGCTATTGAGAGGCTCCCCACCCAGTCTAACCCACATTAAGGCCCTGCTCAGCACCCTGGAGCTCTTCCAAGAGGAATCAGAGGCCCACAACCCCTGAGCCTGCTGACCAGGAGGAGGATGGAGAGAGATCCAGCACTACAACCCTAGACTGGCTGGTAACCACAGAGAGTGGCTTCTGCTGTGTGACTGGTTGACAATTGTTCCCTTCCAGGGAGGCAGTCCTGGAGCATGCAGAGCATGAGGTGAAGGAGGGTTTCACTTGCTGAGTCTTCCATGAGGAGATGCTGGAGAGGTGACAGACCTGCTCAGAGAAGTGCCATTGTAGAAGGTGCCACCAGGTAAGTCCAATGATTCCTGAAGGCCAAATTATAAAAGGAAATTAAAAAAAGGAAGACACCTGTGGCCACTTACAGGAGAAGTTGGAAATAAGGAAACAAGAGTTGATCAGACTGCAACCAGGGCTGATGAAATTCCAGAGTCAGGAGGCCTGACCGAAGAAACTGAGAGCAACACATCTTCAAGGGCAGAGTGGGAAGTGCTTGAAGACCTGCCACCATAAGATCCCTTGACTTAGAAAGAGGAGAGGTCATAGGCTGGGAATTATGAGTCTATCTATGAAGATCTCCCTTCAGGCTACTTCAATCCATCTGCTCTTTAAGAATGTCCACTCCATCTACTACAATGCCTGCCAACCCACCCCAACCTCATGGAAAGCACCAGTCCTACAATGAACTGTACTGAAACATCCTCTGAACAGATCATATCAATTCAGATTCAGGCTCACTCAAGCAAGGTGATATAGAAACATTATCTCAACATTGAGTTCTACTGGACACCTAAAATGAGCCAAATTGTAAGTCAGGAAGGAGATATGGGATCTTATTGGGCCATGAGAAGCTGAAGCTTAGGCAGGTCCACCATAAGTGCGTTTTTGAAAGAGGATGTAACTTAAATTTTTATTAGAAGAAACTAGAAGGAACAGGATCATTGCCAGGGTATGGGGAATCCTGCTTGCTTGTGAGCAATGGACCAACACATAGGCAGTGAAAAGGAAGAAGGCATTGTAAGACAACAGGCAGGCACTATGAAATAAAATGAGTTCATGACATCTCAGTAGTTGCCTCATAGAGAAATGAATTTGGGTTTTTGATCTATTGTTTCCTTTTGGTTGAGTGGGAGTGGCAGTTGGTGTAAAAAATTCCACTGAGTGTTACACTTTTTGGGGAAGAATAGAACTAATAGTTCATGGATAACTGATACATATATTTCCTTGAATGTAGAAGAAATAGTTTATTCCTTTTAAGCATATTTCACTCTAGTGTTACACATATATTGGCCCTTCTTGGCTTTTATTTTTTCTCTTCTATAGCCTGACCTATCCTGAGATCACTAACTGGAAAAAAGCACAATTGAGAGTAAAAAAGAAAAAGGGAGGTTGACATCTAAACCTGAATAGATGCAACAACCTGTATATTGAGACATGAGGATGGGACTAGAAGATTCAGACCCAGATTCAATAATGGGCAGAAAAGCCTAAATTATACCCAAATCATCAAGTTCCAGGGCCTAGGACATTCTATAAAAGCCAGGGGCCTGTCCTCTCCTTAAGAGATGAGACCTACAGTGGTGTGGGGAAGCCTTCAGAAACACATGAAGGGTGATCATGACACACAGGGACTAACATATTCATCACCAGTGAGTCTCATTTTTATTTTTCAGAGAGATACTGATGGCTCCAATTAGTTTTTTTTTTTTTCCAATTAGTATTTAGTTCTGATGAAGAGGGTCAATTTGCACACTACTGTCATGGAAAAGGAAAGCCTATGAAACACAGATGTATTGCAGGAGGAGTTGGGCAGAGGCTGGGCAGAAGCTAGCTTGTGAATTCCAACTCCCTGAAGAACTTTGGACCAAATCATCTTCTTTGAAAGCTGTGTCTTTTCCGTTAACACCTTCTATATTCAGTCTGATGAAAAAGCCTGAAGTAACTCAAGGGTGAGTTTTCAACTATGGCACATTAGTAGAAAAGGTGGTAGCAACATGAGAGAAAGAGAATCTTGTAGTGGCCCATGTTTGCCTAGTGAATTGGTGATAGTGTTCAGCTACTTCCTTATATCTAGATATGCACTCTCAATAGATACTTCATGAATAACTACATTAACTCTCACAAAATTCTTTTCAGTCATTTCTAAGTATAGAGACCAGAAGAGGTCATTATCTCCAAATAGGAAACAGGGATCTGCTGGGTCTGGCTTTTGTACAGTCTATGGACATGATCTTCATCTAATAATTAAAATATTTGAACACCATATACAAGATAATTTTTGCCTATTTGGAAAACATCCAACAAAATATTTATAAACATATGTGTATATATATAAAGTTTTTAACTTAAAAAGTTCTTACATTCTTATAATTAGCATTATAAATTTGTATAAAGAAATAATAATCCTCTCCATCAATTATAACTCTTCCATCCAGATGTTAAATGTTAATGACACATATGTATCCTTTCACACTCTCTTCTTTTCTGGGAGACATTTATATAGGTACAGGAATACATGTACTGTTTGCTTTTTTGGAAAATGGGTAACAATTTTCTCCATTGCTATTCACCCTTTTCCACTTAATCTGTCATGGTTCCTTGTAATTCAATAGATTTGGCACTAACAATATCATGTTGGTTATATAAATTTTTAATTCATATTAATACATGAATTATTTAATGGGAGCCATTACAATACACACTGCACATATTCAAAAAACTCTCTACAGTGGAGCACATATCTATGCTTTTTGTTTAAGTACCATCTTTTCTGCATGTTCTAACTCACATATCTATCTCACACATGTATCCAAGGTAATTGATATTAAAAACCTATTTAAGTAGTCTGTTTTATTTGTGCCTTAACAATCATACACAGATATTCAGATACACATTTACTATTTTTACACATCCATAAATACATCTATATGCATGCAATATATTTATGTATTTTTTATTATTTTGCCCAAATGTGTTCTTTTCGTAAATACTATCCTGCATCTTGCTTCCCTCCTTCATGGAGCTCTCTGTTACTAAAAAACCACTATAACTCTTTCATTCCAATGAAATATCAAGGATGACATATGACTTTATCATAATTTTTCCCAACTGCTGCCTGCCACAGACTAAGGGAAGGTGGACTGTAACCACTGCAGGGAGGATAAAACCCACTGGCATTTATCTCAACTTACCAGCCTCTTCCTCATGTTCATCTCTGGATGCTACAGTGTCCCATTAGTCCCCAGAATTTCATATCATTGATTCAGACAATTCCTGCCAGTTCAATAGTTGTTTTGGTGGAAAGACTGGTTCCTGGAATTCCTATTTTGCCATCTTCTTCACCATCTTTTCTGCATGTTCCAACTTTCACTCCCAGTACTTGTCCCACAAGTGAACAAAAGATAATTCATACTATTTGGTAAATAGCTAGTTTTATTATTCATGCCTTAATAATCAAACCAAGTTATACAAATATTATTCACACATATATACATATACATGTATTGAAAAATATTCAGATATTTGTTACTGTTTTAACTAAATGGGCTCATTTTATATATGCTACCCTGCATCTTGCTTTCCTGCATATATAATATTGACTGGGCATTCTCTTTCTCAGCTGCTACTACTCTTTCATTTTAATGACTGCCTAATACATATAATGTGGCTCTACCAAAAATTATTCTATATTCCTCCATCAATCGGTAATGGTTTTATTTTTCATTTTGTATCATTATTGACAATGCAGCAGTTAACATCATTCTCTATACAACATTTATTTCATTGAGATTTCTCATGGTGAGATTTCCAGTGTAAAAGTAATTCAGAATTTTAGAACTAATGTGAAGCTGCTTTCCATAAAAGTCTGTAATAATGTTCTTTTTCAACTTTGTAAATGATATCATTTTTCACACAAACCAGCCTCCAAAAAGTGTTTTTGGTTCTTGAATTTGAGCAGTTTCATGGGTACTCTGATATATTTCTATAGTGTTTTTGAACAACATTGTTAATATTTATCAGGCATTTTGGTTTTCTGCAAATGCTTTGCTTGAAATCATCCCTCGTCTTTCAAGTGCTCCATTTTTGTAGATCTCTTCCTATTAAAATAAATATATGCATTAATCCTTTGTCTTCTTCATTGCAAATAATTTTCCAGATCTATTATTTGCATGTGACATTTTCCCATACTTTTTCTTTCTTTGATACTTTAAAAATAAATTACTTTTTTTCTTATACTTTCTTATAGTTAAAAGACCCTCATCTGTAATTTCCTAATTTTCTATTGATATTTTTCTTGATCCCATTTTGCTTTTAAATCAATAAATCTATACTATATGTTATTATATTTCCAAAGGCTGATTATTTGAGTCCTCACTGTTTATTAACTAAATCATATTTTTTATTTGAAATACCACCTTTGTATTCATGGTTATTGGGAATTCTGGATATCTCTATTTGTGACATTGGTCTATTTGACAGTTTCTGTATTAATATCTTATTGTGTGATTTATGAATTGATGAGAAAACACTCCTGTCACTATCCTTTTTCATGTTTTTCCTTTCTATACTTTAGTATTAATTATTCCATTTGGATCATATTAATGTATACAATTAAAGAACTATGTTGATATGAAATTGCATTTCCTTTATATATTAGTATTTGACATTTTTTGACAAGTCTTCCAATTCAGTAACATGATATAATTTTGCAGTTAAATATTTTAATCATTTTATTTCTGTATTTTGTTTTTTCATCATATCTTTTTGCTGTTCCTGCCAAACATTTTCTTAAATATTTTGTCACTTCTTTAAATACTGAGTGTATTTTCACTGTGTTTAGACTTATCCAAATGAGTTAATCAATCATACTTTGGTAACTACTCCTAGTTTTCAATTCCTTTATCTCAAAATTATTATTTGCTGGAAAGAATTAAACAGTAGTATACCCAAGCAGAATTTTGTCTAAAGCATCCTTGAATCCAGAATGCAGGGAGAATATATTCTAGTATTTTTCCTTTGCTTATTAAATTTTTAATAAATAATTTCTCATATTTTCTACATTTTAGTTTTCATATTTTGGTTTTTATCCAACTGGAATGTATTTTTGTTTATGGCATGGTGTGGATATCCATGTGCATGAGAAGATAACATACTTTTGAAATGAAAAGACAGGCAAGCAGTAGTTGAGGCAGTTGGGTGGCTGTTGCTGCACAGGGAAGAAAGTGAGGCATGAGGACAAGGGCCTGGCCTGGTTACCAGCAGTTCCAGGGTAGGAAAGAAGCCCCACCTCATTCACTGTCTGATATGGGCCCAGGTTGCCTGGTACTGCATGACCCAGCTACACACTAGTCTTCATTAGGAATGATAGAAGTAGGGGAAATAGCAGGCTGAGGAGTGTAAGGCTCAGGAACTAGACCCAGAAGCTTGAGGCTGCAGCCACCTGGCCAGGAGCACTCCTGCTGGGATATGAGTAGGACAGAGGAATGGAAGGTCAGTGGTCAGTGATCCAGGTGATGGCCCAGGAAGGGTGAAAGAGGAGTGATCACATGTGTGCCTCTAGATACCTATTCAAGTAACTCTTGGGTTTTACATTCCTAAGTAAAAGGTAGTTCCCAGGGGCCACACTGCTGGGTGGACTCACTCTCTCCAACATGGATTGGCTACTTACCATGCACTCAGAAATGCCCTCTGGGATCTCACCACTAATGTGGGAGATGCATGCCATAGCTAATCTGAAATTACTAGAGGCTGGCACCAGAGGAGGAAGATGTAGGACTAGGCCAGGCCACTTCCCTTCCAGCAATTCTTCCTGTATTTGGATCATGTTGTGAAGCTGGACATTTTTTAGACTATTTACAGACAGCCCAGCTTACTAGAGGTAGATGCTCCAAGGAGAGCTGGGTTATTCAGGCTTGTACCCACTTGTTGCTTTCACAATGATGTATGAGAAGTACAATAGCTCCCTGCTGCCCCCACCAACACCATGAGCCATGTGGCCAATTTTATGATTTCTTTCCAATGATGGAAATTCTTAGAGGTTTTTGCAGCACTATTATCTGGTTCTGCTTCTCACATCTAATTCATTCCATCATATGGAATCCATCAGTTCTCTTTTTACCCCTAACTCACTGACTCTGCTGCTCTGGATACCAAGAGCCCCATGGACTTTACTAGGGAGTGGTGCATGTAACTCCAGTGTGGAATTTCCCCAATGCTGACTTGGACTAAGGTCTGAGAAGTCCTCCAGGGGCTGCCTGGGCCTCCTAAATAGTTATTCAACACACTGAGGTCAGAGGCACTTTGCCCAGCAATCTTTCATGACCCCTGAGGCTCTGAGGTTGACAGAAACACTGACAATACCCTTCTCCCAGTGGGTCTGCACCACACCAGGGTCTCAAGATTGGTCTGACTATTCAATCTTTCTCAGCAGCTTCTCAGATAAAGGACATTTAAGGGCGTTATTAGTTTGTGTCCTTAATACTGTCAATATGCTTGATGTGAGTGGGCAAGGTGGTACTTCAACTACACCCTTAAACTACACCTTAAAAACTAGAGCCCATGTTACCAGAGGAAAGCTGGAAAACAGAATGAAGGGACAAGGTAGAAGGTTCTATAAAGGTGCCAGGAACCAGAGTGACTTGAACCCACAACGTTGGTATGAGGTGAAATGCCTTAACTTTTTGTGAACTGAGACCATTTCTATTTCAAAGGAAAATGTCTTTGCCTTATACTTATTGAACTGCTCTGGGGTGCCCATTGAATTGTGATATGGACTAGACTCCAGAGACTTTCAGGTTTGAAGGGTCAAGGAGATTCTTCCTAATCCCATCCTTTTTTTCTCACAAGTTGGAAAACCAATAATATTAGTCTTCTAGCTCTTAAGCTGATCTGCTAGCTTGGAAAAACATTTCACCTGAACTCAAAGATCTCTCAGCCTGGAAGTAGTTGGGCTCTATTTCTCATGGTTCAATTGCCCCAGATGTTGGTTATTACAGAAGCTAAAAACAAGAGCAAAAGCAGAGTTTGGAGCATGATACCTGAAATCTTAGTATCGCTTCATGTTTCTTGAGAATGGAGAGAGTTAAGGTAGAAAGCATTTTCTGTATAATTTTCATGTTTGTCTTTATTAATAAGTATTTCAAATTCAAAAAATAAAAGAACACGAAAAGGCAGCTCAATAAGTTATAGAATCATTACTCCTAACAAAGTTCTATTTAAGGTTCTTTTATCTCATCTAATTCCAATGGCTAACTCAGTTTCTCTAGTATTAAGAAAGATACACAGATGAACACAGATTAAAGGACACAGTCAAGTTATCCATATTAATGAAAAAAAAAATGAAGAAGCAGGAAAAAATGCTTAATAATATACATATCTCACAAAACCAGCTTCTTTTTGGCTTTTAGCATTAAGATAGCACCAAGTTTGATTTTGCAACAAAAACATTACAATTTTGTTGTTAACTGTAGTCCATAAATTATATTAGTTATGTTTTCCCATTGATCACTGTAGTAGAACATTCCTTATTTATATTATTAACCATAATCCTCAGCTACCACCAAAACCATTTTTGTACATTCACAATATTCTCCTCCAGCTATCCTCAAACTAACATTAGTTTTCCTAGACTACTCATTTCAGCCACAATCACATATTTAATCACAGTGTTTCCTATATTCATTATATTATGTAAACATCAAGTCAAACCTTTACCATATATTTATATTTGACCTTATTAAACATTCTATATACATCCAATATCATGTCCCCCTTCTCATCCCACATTTCATTTCCCACCAACCTACACTTCATAGTCAAACTTCCTCCATAAGCCTACTCATTGTGTTTAGATTATACCAGTGATAACTTACAATATTTGTCCTTTTGTGTGAGGCTTTATTTCACTCAACAAAATATCCTCAAAGCCTCTCCATATTGTCATATGTGCTTCACCAGATGATTTCTTCTTACAGCTAAATAATATTCCATAATATGAATATACCTCATCTTGTTTATCCATTCATTGATTGATGCTTAGGTTAGTTCCATCTTCTAGCAATTGTGAATAATGCCACTATGAACATCAGTGTGCAAATATCTATTCAGGTCTTTGCTTTCAGTTCTTCTGAATATATTCCTAGCAGCAGAATGGATGGATCATATGGCAGTTTGATTTAGTTTTCTGAGGAACTGCCAGATCATTTTCCAGAGAGGTTGCAAGATTTTTCACTCCCACCTATAGTGAAGGAGTGTTCCTATTTTGCCACATCCTCTCCAGCACTTGTACTAATCTGTCCCTTTAATAATAGCTAATCTGCATGATGTGAGATGATATCTCATTGTAGTTTTATCTGCATTTCCTTAATAGCTAGTGATGTTGAACATCTTTTCATGTGTCTTTTCTCCACTTCAGAAAAATGACTATTTAATTGTTTGTCCAATTTTTAATTGTGTTGTTTGTCATTTTGTCATTAAATGGTGTGATCTCTTTATATAACATGGAAATCAATCCGTTATCAGATATATGGGTTCTAAAGATTTTTCACATTGAATAGACCACCTTTTTATTTCTTGCCAAAGTCTGTTGAAGAATGAAAGTGTTTCAATTGTGGCAGTCCCATTTATCCACTTTTTCTTTTACTCATGCTTTTTGTGTAAGGTCCAAGAAACCACCACCAACCACAAGATCTTGAAGATGTTTCTCTACATTTTCTTCTAAAAGGTTTATGGTTCCAGATTTATAATTAGATCCTTGATACATTTGGAATTAATGTTTATATAAGGTGTGAGATAAGGGTCCTCATTCTTTCTTTTAGATATGGATATCCAGTTTTCCCAGTTTCATTTCCTGAATAGGCTCTTCTGACCCAGCTAAGTGGGTTTGACAGCCTTGTCAAAACTCACTTGACCATAGATTGTGGGTCTATTTCCAAAATCTCAATTTGTTTCCACTGGTCAGTCTGTCTTTTTGCTAGTACCATTCTGTTCTTACCACTGTAGCTATATAATAATCTTTAAAATCTGGAAGTGAGAGTACCCCAACATTATTCTTTTTTGGGTTGTTTTTGGCTCTTCATGGGCCCTTAGCCTTCCAGATAATTTTGATAATTGGCTTTTCCATTTCTACAAAGGAGAATAATGGGATTTTTTATCAGGATTGCATTAAATCTGTAGGTCAGTTTGGGTAGAATTGATACCTTAATGATATTTAGTCTTCCAACCCATAAACACAGAATAGCCTTCCATTTAGTTCATCTTTGGTTTCTTTTAGCAATTTTTTATAGTTTTCTTAAAACAAGTCCTTTATGTCCTTGGTTAAATTTAGTCTTAAATATTTTATTCTTTTAGTCACTATTGTAAATGAAATTTGAGACATTTTGTTTATGAAGAGAATAACAGTATTTTCATCTCAAGACAGAATCTAATTCTTAGTTTGGCTTTATGCAATATGACTATATAATGCACTAAGCCTGCTACTTAATGAGATTTTCTTCTTCAGAAATGGCTTGCATGGAGGTTGGATGCAAATTTTTCCTTTATATATCATATTATTAATTTCTAAATTACAAATACTCTAAAACTACCAAACAACAACCAACCCCTGCATTCCCTGATAACCTCCATCCTACTTCCATCTGTATGAATTTGCTGCATTTAGAGATTTCATATCTCTGAAATAATACAGAATTTGTCCTCATGTGCCTTCCCTATTTCACTCAGCATAATGTTTTCAAGCTTTATTGATATTACAGCATGTATCAGAATTTAATTCCTACCTACAGATGAATTATATTTCATTTTGTGTGTACCACATTTTATTTGTTCATTTATATGTTGATGAACACATAGGTTTTTCCTTCTTTTGTTATTTTGAATTATGTTTCTATGAATATTGTTGTATCTGTTTGAGACCATGTTTTAAATTTCTTTAGATATATAATGTATTCATAATGGTTCTCTAGGGAAACAGAATGAACAAGAGATATCTGTCAATAGTATGAGGTTTAATAAGAGCCTCTCACATGACCATCAGGCTGCACAAGTCCAGGTTCTGCAGGGAGGCTGTAAACAAGGGACTCTGATATAAGTCCAGTGAAGGTCTTTGATGAGTTTCAGGGAGACGGCTGTTCAAAGACGAGCTAGAAAATTCTCTCTGAATGCTAAAATCCATTTAAGGCATTTTAAGGCATTCAACTGATTGGATAAAGCATCACTCATTGCTGATGGAAATTTTCCTGGTAGATGTAATCAGCTATCTATGCAGTGAAATCATTCGTAACTAAAGTCCATAAATGCTCTTGTATTACAATTAGCCCAGTGCTTGCTTGACAAAATAACTGGGCACAATTACCTGGCCAAGTTGACACATTAGCCTAACCATCACAATCCACCCCTTGTCAACTTGGCATCCATACACATTACCTTAAACCATACTTAGTCTCTAAGTAAAAATAACTGACATGCATATATATATATATATGTGTGTGTGTGTGTGTGTGTGTGTGTGTATGTATATGTATATATGTATGTATGTATGTATTTCCGCATAACAATGTTAAACTCTCTTATGTACAACTGGAAAGGCATTAATTCCCTACAGAATAGGATGCAAGTCCTTCAGTAATACTCAATCTTAAACTTGACATTCTTAAATATTATGGCCTGAAATTAATACAACTTGTCATATGATAAGGGAAAAGATTGGGAAAGATAAAGAAATCCATTTTGTGTACATATACAATCATACTCATAATGAAAAAAGGAAGAAATATTCATGACAATTACAATCCTCATTTCTGTAACTGGTCATGTGGTCAAAGTTCATATTTATCACTACCTTCTTCCACTACCCATTCCATGTTCCCATTACCCTCAGCAAACACTTCTTTGCCTGTAGCATGACCCAAACTTTTATTCCTGAAGATTCTGGGCCATTGTTAGTCCTGCTTGGATTGGGTTGTTGAAATTTCCCATTGACTTTAGTCACAGGGCATGGCAGTACTAGGAGATGCACTAGAGAAACTCCTGCATTCCAGGCAAACTCTTCTTTACTCCCATTATGTAGATGTAGTCCTATTTCCCCTTGATAGTCAGGATCAATCACCCCAGCTAGTACAGTAATTCCCTTCTTTGCCTGTTGATTCACAGGTAAGAGGAGCCCAAAGTGGCCAGGTGGCAGTCTTAACTTCCAGTTCAATGGAATCATTGTTATGTTCTCTGGTGGCAGCACTCCTCTTTTTGGGACTAAAACCTGTAGACCAGCAGAGCTTAAGGTTGCAGGGACAGGAAGTAAAAATTTTCAAGCGGGTCACTAGGGGTAATAGTGAGTGGTGCCACTCCCATTTCCACCCCTTGATTCCTGGACCCATGAATCCTGGTTATGAGATAAACAGCAGCATAGAGTGGATGCTGATTTAGAGCATACATGACTTCCTGGAGAATATTACCCAGGCCCTGCAAGGTATTGCCACATAATCGGCACTGTAATTGAGTCTTCAAAAGGCCAGTCTACCATTCTATCCATCCAGCTGCTTCAGGGTGATGGGGAACATGGTAAGACCAGTGAATTCCATGAGCATGTGCCCATTCTTGCACATCATTTGCTGTGAAATGGGTTCCTTGATCAGACACATATAACTAGGAAAGGAATTTCCATTTTAAAAATTATAATCTTCCTTGTGTGTGTGAAATGGTATCTTGTTGTGGTTTTATTTTCCCTAATGGCTAATGATGGTGAGGACCCTTTTATGTGCTTAATGGGGATTTATATATCATCTTAAGAGAAATACTACTTCAAATTTTTCACTATTTTTAAATGGGTTATTTTTCTTTATGTTGCTGATTGTAAGAGTACTTTCTATATTCTGGATATTAAATCCTTATCAGATATATATTTTGCAAGCATTTTTCCCATTCTAAAAGTAGTCTTTTTACATTCTTGATAATGTAATTTTATGTATAAAAGTGCTAACCTTGATGAAGTTCTTAATCTATTTTTTTGTTGTTGTTGCACATGTTTTTAGTTCCATATCCAAGATTCACTGTCAAATTCATGGTTGTGAATGTTTTCCCATTTCCTTTTAAGAGCTTTTTAGATTAATCTTTTATATTTAGTCCTTGATCCATTTTGATTTAGTTTTCTATGAGGTGTGAGATAGAGAACCAAAGTCATTCTTTATCATGTGGACATCAAGTTTTTCCAAAATAATTTATTAATGATAACATTCATTCCTTATTTAATGTACTTGGTGCTCTTGACAATAATCATTCGGCCACAAATGAGAAGATTCTTTTCTGGAAACTAAATTCAATTCCATTGGTCTATATGTCTCTCTTTTCATAAGTACCACAGTATTTTGATTGCTATGGCTCTGTAGTAAGTTTTTAAATTGAAAAGCATATTTCCAAATTCATCCTTCTTTAACAATATTGCTTAGGCTTCTATGGACCACTTGTCATTCCATATGAATTTGAGTATTAACTTTTCCCTTACTGCAATGAAAGTCTCCTGAAGTTTTTTTTTTTTTTTTTAATTTGTAGGTTTCTCTGGGGTGTATTGGCATCTTAATACTATTAAGTCTTCCAATCCAAAAACATAGATGTCTTGCATTTATTTACCTCTAATTTAATTTTTGCAGTATGAGTTCCTTTACTTTCTTGGTTAAATTTATTCCTAGATATGCTACTTTTATATGCTATTGTAAATGAAATTTAATTTTCATTTCACATTGTTCATTGCTGGTGTATAGAAACACAACCGATTTTTGTGTTTTAATTTTGTGTCCTGCAAATGTGCTGAGTTGGTTTAATAGCATGGGATTTCTTTCCATTCATTTAGAACTTTAAAACAATTACTTTCAACAATATCTTTGATTTTTCATGTGCAAATACTATTCCTTGGTTAATTTCATTCATAATTTTTTATTCTTTTGATGCTATTAAATATTGAATCATTTCATTAATTTCAATTTTGGATTGTTTGCTCTTAGTGCACAGGAATACATGTGATATTTTTATATTTATCTTAATTCCTGAAGGTTTGTTGAACACATTTATTAGCTCTAATAGCATTTATAAAAATATATTACTTTGATTATTCTATAAATAAGTTAGATTTAATTCTTCCTTTCTAATCAAGTTGACCCTAAATTCTGATGTAGACTAATTACCCTGGCTAGAATGCCCAGTGTAATGTTTATTGGTAGTGATAAATGTGCACATCTTCTACTCAATCCTGATTTTAGGCAAAAGCTGGCCAGCTCTCCTCAGGATTTTGAGGAACATTGTTGCTTGTGGCAATCAACTATGCATACTTTGGCAATCTGTGACCTCTGGCTCAGATTTGCATAAGAGTAACCTCCCACATGGCCTCCCAACTCCATTTTAAATCTCTTAGCAATAGTAATTCTATTTTGCTTTATTTCCTTTCACATACCTTTCTTATGCTACATTGCCATACACGGTTGGTAATATTCCTTTTAAAGTATTATTCTTTTTATGGACTTACTGGCCTATTGCCACAATAAGTTTTATTTATAGACACTTTATAGGACATTTTATATCTGGCATAAATATATCTGGCTAAAATAACTCCCCTCCAATTTTATCATATATTTCAGGGTTTCCTCAGCTCAAACAGAAGTTCTAAACTTAATTTTTACATACATACAAATTTGCTATGCATTATGCAGCAGATTCCTGTTTTATTCAGACTGTATTTCTTTGGTTGCCAGCCAAACTGTGATTAAGAAATTATTTATTCATGGTAGTTTAATACCTAGCAATTAAATAGTTTTTTTGCACATTCTGGAATATTAGTAAATTTGGTTTGATCTTCATTTTACCTTTGGATATTTAGCAAAGTAATCATTCCAAATACTTTGCTTCATAATTAATGTGATGGATAAAATGTTTTGCTTTATTTTTTTTTATTTTTATTTTTTTTTATTATGGGTAAAAATCAAAATTCTCACAATACATACAAACATTTGCAAAATGATATATAAATATATATGCATACATGTGTATTTGCTTACAAAAATGTTATTTATATATATATATATATACATATATTTCAAGAGGTGCTTAGATTACCCAAAATATTACATGGAACCCACTAGGATTCCCATGTTGTCCACCTCCCACACCTCCCACCACATCCCACACAAACATCTCCCACAGTGTGGCCCACCACCCTCAATGAACTTACACATCCTGGAGCCTTGCCACCAACCAGACCACAGTTCACACTGTAGACCACACTCTCTCCCACTCAGTTCTGAGTGGTGTGTGCTGATTTAAAATGGCCTACATCCTTTGCCACAACAGTACTCAGGACAACCTCCAACTCCCAAAGAAGCCCCTGTATTTCAACTGCTCATCCCCTCCCTACCCCAAAAGTGTCAAGTGGCCACTGGCTCCACCTCATTGTTATAATTTCTT
>JAKSZT010034583.1:2544727-2604762 GCA_026826555.1 Tolypeutes matacus
GATGTCTGGTGTGCCATGACATCTTCCTCCTCTCAATCCCCATTGTCTCCCAATTTTTCATTTAATTTTCAAAGAAGTTTTAAGTCACAGCAAAGTCACACACGGAGTGCCGGAGACTCCCAGATACCAAAGTACCCCCCCTTCCCCACCCCATATTAACTCCACCCCTTTTTTTTTGGTTGATAGTATTGTTATAACTCTTATGCAGATAGCAAAATATAGCAACTAAACATTGTCAGTGATTTACAGTATAGTTTACAATTTAGATGATACAGTTTAATAATTTTGATGATATTTACCATGTCCTGTGTCCATTACTGTAAGGTAATGAAAAACTTTTCCCATGACCACCAAACAACCCATTAGATCTTGACTGTTCCCTTCTCCCCAGCCCCCCAGGGCCCGTGATACCCCCCTCTCCCAACCCATGGAATGTCAAGATTCACAGTTATATGCCCTGGGGATTTGAACCAGCCCTTCCTAATCCACCCACCCCCCAGTGCTGCACTTCATATACCAAGTCACCCAATATAGCAAGGCTTTTGGAGACTGTCATTGATTTGTATTCATTTTCTTTTTACCTCTTTTTGGAAGGAAAATGTCTAAAATGGATTTTTAATAATAAAACCTGTCAGTGAAACCATCAGAGGCAATTGCAATAAATCTGAGTGAGCCAAAAGGAAATGCTTTCTAATTATATTTCATGTAAATATTCAAGCTATCTGTTATGTAATGGAGAAACTGATAGCAATGGACATCTGAATAATGGGAACCATATGACAGGTAATATTCTCTCCCCATGGGGCAGAAACTTTGTTCTAAAGAACTGGAGGTTGAATCTGAGAGAAGGACTTGAAGCAGGCTTCATATAGGGAATGAATAGATGGATCTGAAACCTGGCAAAAAGACAACGTGTACATCAATACCCCAAGATGGTTGCTGAAAGATCCTTGTGAGATTTCTCCTGGAAGCCAGGAGAAACTCCAGATAATTCTCCCAGCCTATTATCATTGGCCCCACTGGGGAATTGATGGGTGGTGTAATCAATCAATACAGCAAACACCTGGGACTCCTCCCATGTGATTAGCAAAGGGGTGGGATAATTAACAGTTTATAAAGCAGGTGCAAAGGTCAAATAACCCCTTCTGCTCCTGTTACTGACCCCTGTTGCTCCCACCCTGTTCTTGCTCTTGCTCTTGGCAGCTTCCACACCCTGCTGCTGCTCTTGGGGCCCTCGTGGCTTCTGCACCCTGCTCTCACCATGTCCCCCCTGTGTGGATCAACACACAGGTAAAGTCTGGGCATTTATAATCTATAATGGTAAATTGTACTCTATAAATCAGCCTTCTTTATCACTCTTCAGCCCTGTACCCTCTACCAGAGACCTGTGATCTGCTATTTTCTCTCATTTCTCTTCTCTCCCTACCTTAACAAATTACTGACCTCACTCATCTGACTGTGCTCTGAAATTCATTTCTGCAGTGTAAGTCAAGAACCTAGATTAAATCCAATAACAGAGTGGTGTTCAAATAGAGGGCTTGTCTTCCACAGTGACAGTTAGGGATATGTGTAAACTTGCCCAGGTAATGATGTCCAGTTGTTTGGTCAAGCAAGTACTGGTCAAATTTTACTGAGGATATTTCATGAACTAAAATCAGTGAGTTGATTGAACTTATGGCTGATTACATCTGCAAGCGACAGAGGAGATTGCCTTCATCAATGAGAGATGTTTCATCCAATCACATAAAGGCCTTAAAATGAGAAATGATTTTGGTAGAGAGAGAATTCACATTTCTACTTGAGACAGACAGCTTCTCTTGGGGAACTCATCAAGGAACTTCATCTGAGTTCCTGTCTTATAACCTGCCCTGTGAAATATGGACTTGTGCATCCCCATGGTGTGTTCGATAATTTTATAAAATGTCATTTATTTACAGTTATCTCCTGTCACTTCTATTTCCCTATAAAACCCTGACTATTACTGCTTGGTACAGGGAGTGGTTTTTGAGAAATAGAATCTTAAAAGTGGGATATCAGAATTGGTATGTTGTTTGGCAAGTGACTTCTACTTTGATTAGATTCAAAAGGACTAATGACTAAATTTCCAATAATCAAGAGTTTGTGAAGTTAAAAAGTACAGTGATGTTGACTAGTTCATAAATATACTGAAGATAGTTATAAAAGAAAAGAATGAGATGAAGGCTTCAAATTTTCAACTTAAACCCCACATGAATAATGTGAAATTTCTATGTGTGCCCTGAAAGAAAATCCTGTTTCCTGCTTCCAAAGATTTCAGATCTCTAAAAGCCAGACTCAAAGACTCATTGTACAGGTAGCAGCATTGCAACAAGAACTAAAATCTCAACCTTACAGATTGTCTGCTGTAAAAGTGAAGGCATTGAAGGGAAAGGAATGGAATACTGAAAATTTGAATGTAGATATATGGTTTGAGAATGATAGAAGTGGGAACATTGAAACCTTAAATTCTCCTGAGTTTTGGCCAGATAAATCTGTAATGATCTGCCCTGAAGAAACAAATTCTAGACTTCCAGTCTACCCTGATTACACAGGTTCCCAGCCTTCAGTTTGTCCTCTAAGAAACTGACATTCAACTTCCACTAGAAGAGATTCATCCTGTCTCATAAGATAAAACTACAATGAAATGCCCTGAGGTAATTGGCTGTCTAGACACCTTTAACCCTTCACTTTACCAACCTCCACCACCCCTATTTTTGTCCAGATCTATAACTAAACTAAAGTCTCCACAAGCAACCAAAGTTGATGTACAAAGTTTGACCCTTAGGAAATATGCAATATTCCCAAAGAATTGCATGGGTTTTACAATTATATAGACAGAAATCTGGGAAATGTATGTGGGAATGAATAGTAATGGTGTGCATAAATGGAGGGAGGAATATAAAGTTGGATCAGCTGAATGTAGTGATATGGGCCCATTAAGCAGAGATTCTTGATTCATTTTTGAAACTTACAGGGGTTAGAAATGGCTTTAACAGTTGATTGTATTGTCAGTGAGGCATGACCCAGGATGGTTCTCTAACCTCTTGCTACGTATTATTTAAATTGAGAATGTGTGGAGACACACAGAGAGAAAGACAGAGACCATCTTGACCCTGCTATGTGAAAGAAAATCACCTGCAGACTCAGAAAGACAAAGAAATCCCAAGAAGCTGAGAGGGGCCCCAGGGACTAGAGGCTGTGTATGCAGTAAATCAGCAGAGCACAGAGACACAGAAAGAAGCCTCTGGGAACATAAGCCTATAGAGCAGCACAAGTCTGAAGAGTTGAACCCTGCCATGTGCTTGCTCACCAACAGCTGATTTTGAACAGAAAGCAGCCTGGAGGAGAAGGTAGAGACCCAGACTGGGAACCACCATCTTACCTTAACATATGACAGGAGTCCAGGATCTGCTAACAGCTGGTCTTTGGTGAGAAACTCTCTGATGATGCCTTGATTATGATATTTTCACAAAGCAGAACAGTAAGATTTTACCCCAATTATATTCTGTTTATAAAAGCCATTTTATTTCTGATATTTTTGCATTAGTTGCTTTGGCAGACTAATATAGATATAAGAAAAGCACAGGCCCAGACAGTCTCACCACTGAAGTCTTCCAAAATTCAAAGAATTAATACCAATTTTCCACAAACAATTCCAATAAATAGAAGTGGAGGGAACACTTCCTAATTCATTCATCAAACATTAAATGAATGTTACAATAATATAATAACTATATCAAAACCTGACAAGAAAATAAAACTACAGACTAATATTTCTTATTAATATAGATGCAAATATTCTCAACAAATTACTAACCAATTGAATCCTGCAACATATAAAAAGAATTATATGTCATGACCAAGTGGGGTTTATCCCAGTGATACAATGATGGTTTAACATACAAAAATCAATTAATGTAATACATCTTATCAATAGAATAAAAAGATTATCACATGGTCACCTCAGTAAAGCAGAAATTTTTTGTCAAAATCAAAATCCTTTCATGTGAGGTACACTTAACAAACTAGGTATATTAGGGAATTTCCTCATCTATAGTCAACTTCAAAACACATAGTTAATATCATACCTAATAGTGAAAGGACTGAATGATTTCGTTCAAAGATCAGGAACGATGCCAAATGTTTGCTTTCACAAATTTTATTCAACATTTTACTCAGGATTTTAATCAGAGAATGAAGTCAAGAAAAAGAAATAAATACAATCCAAACTGGAAAGGAGGTATAAAACATTCTATTCAGGAATGATATATGAGAGAGGACTCAAGTATCACCAGCAGCCAAAGCTTAAGCATGAAGCCCCCATGAGGCTGTGCCCACAGAGCAGCTCAAGACTGAAGAGATGAGCCAGATGCCTGATAGGCCACAACTGAACTTAAGAAGAAAGCAGAGCAGCTGAAATTGAAAGAGGACACCTGGAAAGAGACAAGCCCTATGCCCGGTTGCCCACAGGTTCACTCTGGGAGATGGTAGATTCTGTAGGGGAAGGAAGGGACATCAGCAGATATTGACCACCATCCTCACCATGTCTCAGGACAACAGGATCATCAGTAGCCAACTTTCATGAGGAAGCATCTTTTATGGTCCTTTGATTTGGACATTTCATGGCCTTGGAACTGTAAGCTTTTACCCTACATAAAATCCCATTATAAAAGCTGACCCATTTCTGATACTTTGCATTGGCAATCGTTTGTCAAACTAAGACACCCTTCACTGAGCTTTATCTAGGAATATATGTAAATGTAGTTCCCTAACATATCATAGTTATAATCAACAACAAATTTCCCAATCATCATTCTTCTCTTTTTATCTGAATCTATAATTTTCAATTTACCTGTTAAGTATATTTCTCAGAGACAGAAAGCCTATGCTGTTTGAGCCATGAAACCCAGCAGATATGTGCTCAACACCTACTCTCCAGTTCTTCAGGCCTGTCATGGAAAACTAACAAAATGATGATGATGGTCCAGGCTTACCTCAATTCAAGGACTATCTTTGACTGCAAGCAAAACAATTCAATTCCTATACCCCAGAATATCTACATCATTTCTCAGCATGAAGCAGTCAGAGGGGACATTGTCTTAAACCCCTCAAGATTGAGGAATGAAAAAAATTGGGAGGAGAGTGTAGCAACTGACCAAATCAGATTTAATTTTATTGTAGTATTATCAGTGTTAATTGATTAACTTGCCACTTTGATATAAAAAGTAAATTAAGAAAAAAAGCAATTGAAAACAAAAAGCAATTGAGTCAAAATGTGCTATATCATCAAAATGTTAATTTTTAGCTTACTTATATATTAATTATAAGTATTTTTCCTGTAGTTGAACTGTAATAACCAAATTTTAAAAATAAAGTCTAATTGTATTCTCTCATTGTTGAAAAATGTTGTATACACAATTTTTCTCCTGAAATTATGCATTATCTGAAATAAATAATGGAAGGTGTACCAAAAAATAAAAGTGTTAGGAAAGAATTTAATAAAATAATTGTAAAAGTTACTCTCCAAAAAAAAAACTCTAATGAAAGATGTTGATAATCTATATAAATGTATAAATATCCTATCTGCATGAATCAGAGATCTATATATTAAGATGGCAATAATTCACAATCTGATCTACAGATTCAATGAAATCCCTAAAAGAGTCCCACCAACATATTTTTTCATTTTTATTTTTTAAAAAGATACTTAGATTACATAAATGTTACACAAAAAATATAGGGATTCCTATACACCCCACCTCCCACACCTCCCACAACCTCCCACATAAACATCCTTCAATAGTGTGGCACACTGATTGCAATTGATAAACACATCCTGGGGCTTTGCCATTAAGCATGGACCATAGTTCACATTGTAGACCACACTCTCTCCCACACAGTTCTGCATGTTATATGATGATATAAAATGGCCTATATCTGTCATTGCAATATCACTCAGGACAATTCCCAAGTCCCAAAAAAAGCCCCTGTATTACAACTGCTTTTCCCTCTCTCTGCCTCCAGAGCATCCAGTGGCCACTGGCTCCACATCAATGTTGTAATTTCTTCCATTACTTGAATCACAATATGTCTGTAGAAGGATACCAGTAAGTAATACCAGTAATACTAGTTATAGCTCTTCCCCTCATCCTGAGGAACCTGGGATGGTGATGTCCACTCCATCTCCAATTGAAAGGGGGCTTATATCCCATGGGGAAGATGGGTGGGATTATCCTGCCTGCATCTGCAGACTCTCTCCATTCTCTGGAATGACTGTTGTCCATCATCATCACCCCAACAGTTTTCCTGGGTGAGTACAATGAGCTGTAGAGTCGGAGTTGCTGCTCCACTGAGGTTCTGGGCCCAGCTGGCACTGGACAGCCCAAAATCTCAAGTCTCTGGATGTACACCTACAAATTCCAGCACCAACTATAGGTTTGAATAGAAGGGACATCTGAGCCATGTACAAGGAAGACATAGTTGAGTCCAACTCTGTCACTCTCAGGAGCACAAACTCCAAAGTAGGGCCCACTAGCAAGGCACCAAACTCTGGAGTGATCTGCCCTGACATAAGACTTGGGTGTCTCCAGAGCCTTAAGGAGCCCTATTATTTGGGGTGATATCCACTTTGGAATTCTATGAGATCCTACTGAGATGTGCATAAGCATTACCTCTGGGATGACCTCCTGACTAATTTTGAAGTCTCTAGCCATATAAACTCATTTGTCTTTACCTTTTCCCCCTTTTATTCAGGGTCTTTTTCCAGCCGCATTGCCAGTTGGCACTTGGTAGCAATCCCCTGGTGCCAGGGAGGCATATCCCCAGGGTTCATGTCCCATGCTGGGAGGAAGGTAATGCATTCATATGCTGTGTTTGGCTTAGAGAGAGGCCATATTTCAGGAACAAGGAGGCTCTCAGGAGGCAACCCTTAGGCACCCATAACAATACGCTAAGTTTCAATTTCAAGAGCAAAGACACAAGGCTAGTCATCAATATAAAGGGCCCATCAGTGGATCATCCTCCTTCACCAGTCACTGCCCTTGCACCTGGGGGACTGTTGCTGCTCCCTTAGAGAGTGTGGCAGAGCTTGCCAGGATGGGAATTCATTATTCTCTGATTTATTGAGTGATTCTCCACCCACTGTGACAATGTCCCATGAACATTTGAACGTTTTTATATACCTTATATTTATGCTTAGGTGAATGTCCTCCCATGCATCCCCTATGCCTGATAGCCCACACCAATGATCCTCCTCTGCCCCAGTTGAAACCCTTCTGTGATCCAAAGCGTCTTCAAAGATGAAGTCATTACAATAGCTGAATACAATAAATAGGAAAATGATATAATAATTATAAGTTTAAATGTAAGTAATAAAATACATAACTAAAAAAAAACTAAAAATTAAATTAAATTAAAAGATTGGGATATTTAAAAAAATGGAAACTATTAAAAATATTTTTGAGCTTTTGCCTTTCATCACTGCATTATCTGGAATCCAGTCTGTACCATAGCACCTTCCCCCTCTCATTCCCCAGTGTCTCATTATTTTTCATTTTGTTTTCAAAGAAATTTTAGGTCACAGCAAAGTCACACACAGAATAAAGGAGACTCTCATACACCCAACATCCTCTTCATTTCCTCCCCCTCATATTAATACCTTTTTTTATGTGGATGGTAGTATTGTTATAACTGATATATAAATAATGAAACATAACTACTAAACATTGTCAATGGTTTACACTATGTTTACATTTTAAACCATACACTTTTATAAATCTTGATGATATTTGCCATGTCCTGTGTCCATCCCTGTATGGTAATGAAGAACATATCTACTGACCACTAAATACCCCCTGTTTAATCTATTCTATTCCTCTCACCCCATCCCCCCAGGGCCCACAAAGACACCCTGGCTTAACTCATTAGGTGACAAGATTCATGGTTACATACAACAAGAGGTCCTGACACACTGGTTTTTCCTCCCCTATTAGGAAACAGTCTTGGTCTTAAGAGACTCCTACCTGTCTATTTCTGGACAAATCAGTTCTCCCAAAGATGGGAGTCCAACTCCTTCCCATGCATTATGTGGGTCTCCACTCACTGATACAACACATTATGACAAAATGAACACTCTCACACTCCCTAGAAGCCTGCTCTAGTTGTGCCCTGTCCCAAATGCTCCCCCAACCAACACCCTAAACCAGTGATCCTACCTTGTCATTGCCATAAGAGCATTCCCACCTCTGTAATTTCAACCTCATACCCACAAATCCCCAGTATTCACCTCATCCCTCTCCCAACCCTCCCCCTAGTATCCTGGACCTTCTGACCCACCCTTCCAAACCTACCCACCTATCAACCCTGCAACACCCACCCCAGTAATATCACTACCCTCCTGTACAATCTCTTCAATATACAACTACACTCTATCACTTTACCATAGATTACATATGTATTGGTGATGCTTCACAGCCTTCTCTTCTCTTTCTATTTCTTGTAAACCTATCTTACTGACATTAGCTCTCTGAGTTAGCTTTTATTCCTTTTTACAGCTAATATGCCATTCTATGTATATACCATATTTTGCTTATCCATTCATCTGTTGATGGGCATCTGGGTTGATTCCAACTTTTGGCAACAGTGAACAATGCGGTTATGAACATTGGTGTGCATATATCTGTTCATGCCTTTGCTTTCAATTCTTCAGGGTATATACCCAGCACTGGAATTGCTGGATCATATGGAAGTCCTATAGTTAGTTTTTTGAGGAATGACCAAACTGTCCTACATAGTGGCTGGACAAGTCTACAATCCCAACAGTGGTGGATGGGGGTTACTATTCCTTCACGTTCTCTCAAACACTTATAGTCTGCTGTTTTTTTAATAGCCACCATTCTGATCGATTGTAGTTTTGATTTGCATTTCCCTAATTGCTAGTGATATTGAGCATTTTTTCATGTGCTTTTTAGCCATTTGTGTTTCTTCCTCAGAGAAATGTCTTGTAAGGTTGCTTGCTCATTTTTTAAATGGATTATTTGTCTTTTTATTTTTGAGGTGTAGGATTTCTTTATATATGCAGGATATTAGGCTCCCATCAGATATATGGTTGCCAATTATTTTCTCCCATTGGATAGGCTACCTTTTTACTTTTTTGATAACATCCTTTGAGGTGTAGAAGTTTTTAATTTTGAGGAGATCTCATTTATCTATTTTATCTTTTGCTGATTGTGCTTTGGGTGTGAAGTTCATGCAACAATTTCCTATTACAAGGTCCTGTAGATGTGTCCCTATATTATCTTCCAAGGTCTTTATGGTTTTGGCTCTTATATTTAGATCTTTGATCCATCTTGTGTTGATTTTTATATAAGGTGTGAGATGGTTTTCCTCCCTCATTCTTTTGGGTATGGATATCCAGTTCTCCAAGCACCACTTGTTGAAGAGGCCATTCTCTCCAACTGAATTGACTTTGTGGCCTTGTTGAATATCAGATGACTGTATATGTGAGGATCTATATCAGAACTCTCAATTTTGTCCCATTAGTCAATATTTCTATCCTTGGGCCAGTACCAAGCAGTTTTGACCACTGTATCTTTGCAGTATGTTTTAGAGACAGGTAATGCAATACCTCCAACTTCATTTTTTCTTTTTCAATATGTGTTTGGTGATTCAGGGCCTCTTACCCTTCCAAATAAAAAAGAGAGAAGACACAAAGAAAATCAGAAATGAGGTCATTGCTACTGACACAACAGAAATACAAAGGATCATAAAAGGATACTATGAATAACTGTATAACAACAAACTAGAAAATGTAGATGAAATGGACAGATTCCTAGAATCACATAAAACCTACCCTGAAGCTGTTAGAAATAAAAGACTGTTGGAGAAGATGCTGAGAGCCAGAGCATAAAGGGTTAAGCATTTAAAAAGCATGCTTGCTGGCAGAGAAACATTAGTAAATGTCTCCAAGGACACTGCATGCTGCAGATATCAGTGGGAGGAGGCAGAGCAGAGTGAACTCACCACACAGATGTTATTGTCTGAATTCTCAAGAAAGATTGTCTGAGAACTCACAAACAGGTAGTGCTCTCACGCACCAAGCTGAAAACATTAAACACTGCTGTAAGCTGTAAGCTGAATAAAAGAAAGGGTCACAGTAACCTCAGTGCTGTTCTGCCTGAGTGAACTGCAGCCCTCTGCTTCAACTACATCAACTTGTCTGACTCTTCCTTTGTGCCTCACACTGATAACAACATATTGGCGCCTAAACGTGGGGCTCAAGGTGAGTTGGGAATCTTGTTGACGGAACGGAGGTTTAAGTACTGCGCGGTTGGTTGGCAGAGCCGTAGGGAGAAGCAGAGATCATGAGTAATTCCCCGTCACAGATTGATGAGTATGTGGGAATTTTAAAATCCCTTTTGCATAGTTCAGGGGTGAGGACTAAAGAACATGTCATACGGGACCTGTTACGTTTGATACAGTGGCATTGTTATTGGTTTTCCCCTTCAAAATGAAACCAATTAAATCCTAAGGTTTGGCAGGATGTGGGGAAGGCTCTTAAACGAGCTCATCAGTGCAGAGAAATTGTCTCAGCTGATGTGTGGGCTGCTTAGCAAATTGCTCTGGCTATAAACCTTTCCAGAGTGAGGAGGACTTGCCACAAGATTCCAGTCCTGATAAAGTTAACGTGTCTACCTCTCCAATCCCTGTGGATTCTCCAGGACATAAGGAGTTAATTTCTGAGGAGTTTGAGGAATGGCCTACACCACCACCTCCTGAGCCACCAAGGCTGGTAGATGTAGTCAACAAGATAGTAACTCAATCTGATCTTAAAGAAATGCTTATTCTAATATTGGCTTTCAATAATGCTAACAGTGAGTGTAAAAAGGCTTTATGTCTGATAAAGGCAAATAGAAGTAGTTTACAGGATTATATAAAAATATGCCAAAACATTGGGCCTAATACCTATGACATGAACCTTCTTGCAGCTGCTCTAAAGGGAGGTAGTCCTCTGATTAATAATTTAAATTGCTTTAAGTGTGGGAAATCAGGTCATATGAAAACAAATTGCCAAGCCAAAACTAGTGTAAAATCTCCATTTAGCGGCAATAATAAATCAATACCAACTCAAGTGTGTCTGAAATGCCAAAAAGGATTACACTGGGCCAAGGAATGCCATTCTAAATATCATAAAAATGGCAGTCTCATTAATAAGTTGGGAAACTTCCATGCGGGCCTTGCTCAAGGCCCTCAAACAAATAGTATGAGCACATTTCCCAGCCTTGCTCAAATCTACCCAGTCAGCAAGAGAGCAATTCACTCTGGCCTGTAACAGAACTTAAGGCAGTTACCAAAAGCAGAATAGCTGTCAATTCTTCCTCAGCTGAAACTAAGCTTACTACCCCTTCACTGAATATACCAAAAATAAAAACAGGAATTAAAGGGCCTATCCCAGAAATCTAAACTAGAGCCTAATTGTACTCCTAAAGAGTAATAATCCAAAAAATACATGTTAAATATCTGTATAAACTGCTAAATTAGAGCTTAACTGCATTTATGCTGTTTAAATTGTCCTAGCTGGTTGCTAATTATGAACAAAAGTGTTTCAAAGAACAAGGACACAGATTACAGAAAAAATCTTAAAAAAAGTAAAATCAAAGATGGGAAATGATGAAGGGCTTGAAGACAGCCATATCAAAGTAGTGAAAATTATGGGTCAAATTAGTAAGCTTTATGTTTCTGTTAGTGTGTCATAATTCTTTTTGTATTTGTCTGTCTGTTCAGTGTCAATGTATATTTTAATACCTCCAGATGGTAATATTAAATTGACAAATGAAGATTATTATAAGAGCTCTATTCAAATGGCCAAAAATTAAATAAGTGCTTATATTAATAAATAAATATGGATATTAGTTTAAAATAATAAAAATAGTTATACTCAAATTAAATCATTATTCTAACAAGTTTGTTTAATGTTGATGATAATTATATGTTGTCAGAAATTTGTTTGGAAATAGTTTCCAAAATCATTGTGGTAACTTAACTATGGAAGGTATATAGAATGTGCTTTTATTATTAAAGAAAAGAAAGTAATTTTATCCTAAGATAAAATAACTAGCTATTAAAACAAAATAAAATGTGAGACAAAACCTGAATAACTATAAAAGTGCAAAAGGCCTGTAAAAAAGGAATTTTTGTGGCAAAGCTAAGTAAAATTTAAGCAGTCTGTCTATAAAAATCTAAAAGCCTTAATGTCAAACAATATAATAATATAAAATTAAAGTTTTATTCTTTCTCAAAGTTTCTCAAGTTAGTAGTCTGTTTTAGTAAAAGTTTACAAAGTTTTTCTCCTAAATAATCAGTATGCAATAAAAAAAGTCTGTTTTATCAGAATAGCTTCTTGTACTTTAACCTTATTGTTTCCATGGAGAAACAGGTCTTATCACTATTAAAAAGAACACAATGTTTGAACCTGCTTTCTCAAAGTCAAATCCTGAAAGATAGCTTTTATTTCAAACTGGCCCATATAAGTTGGTCTTTTACCTAAAAAAAAATAAAGGTAAAATACTAAAAATAGTTAAGTTCATGTGATATAAGTTGGATGAAGTATTTAAAATTGTATAATTAAAAGAAATTTTCTAATTTTATAACAATTAAAGTTATATGAATAAAAAGTTCATATGAATAATTTAAAAGTATATAAAATTTCTGAAAATTTAATAATGTTTCAATATAATATTAAATAAAATATAATATTATTAATCATCATTTTTAGTTATAACTACAAAAAGAAAGCAGCCATTAAAGGCTGCCGGGATAGTGCATAACAGTAAAATATAGTAAAATAAAATAACACCCCTGCAACATGCAGCAGTCCCAAATATTACTAGTTTGTTACAAAAAATTAATATCCAATTATGTCACTATCACTTTGTTTTAAAACTTGTGAAAGCTTTCTTTAATATTTTCTTAAACAAGTCAAGCCAGCCCATATTCCCCTTCCTGTAAAATAGCCAACAATTATCAAGTTTATATTCAACACTGTCAGCAACAGCCCCAATTCTAATTATAATGTTAACAATAAAAGCAATGCAAGTATTAAAGTTACAAGTTAATGTATTACCCCACAGTCCAAATAGGAAATACTAATTTGTTTTTATCTATGCCTCAAACTATACAAAATAAAAAAGAAATTGAGGTCATTCTAATCATGCTATCAAGAATCTTAAACACTTAAGAAATAAAAGTTTACTCATTGGATGTCTGTTGTTGTATAATCTACTATAGTTATGAATCATGTATAATATACTTAAACACTAATCAAAACTTTAATACAATACATTGCATACTTAAGTAATTTAATGACTTGTGTGTTACACATAAAGGTGTTTTATTAAGTATAAATATAAATCTCTTGTTTTGAATTTGAACAATCCTGAAACTGAATGTATTAAGAAAAAGTTTGGTAAGTTTTGTTCAGACCTAAAGTAAAACATCATGCAGAAAATTTTGTTAACCTACAAACCAATGCCTTGTTAGTTAACACTTCACATTTCAGGAAAAATATTGGAAATTAAAATAGTAAGCACATCAAGGATGTTTTGTAACAAATTAAAAAAGAAAAAAATGCATTTCAATGGGTGTTATATTCCTCCCTGGGGGAGCTGGCCACTCTCCCAGGGACTAATGCATAAACCTTAAAATGTACTGCTCAAGGAGTGTTGTGTTCCTTTCTGAGGAGGCTGGCCCCTTCCTCGGGAATTAGCAAAATACTCACAAGTTGGCATCTATAATACCAAATTCATTAATCCTAAACACAGTCAACCAAAACTCTAGTATCAGTTGCTACTTCAACAATTCAACACTTCCCAAATAAAAACTAAATATTGGTAAGTGTATATATATATATATATATATATATATATATATATATATATGACTGCTCTATTTATCTGTCATTCTGTAACTTTGTTCAATATTGACTTAATCTTTTAATTAGTTATGTTATTTATATGTCTCAACCAAATTGTCAGTATAAGCTTATTAAACTAAATATACATATTTATTAACATTTATCTTGTATCTATCCAAGACTCTAGCCAAAAATAAGCCAAGTATATCAGTGTATCCCCTGATTTAGTAAGCATGTAAATGTATGTACACTTATCATTAAAATTAACAGTTAAACCTTTGTTTCTAAATGCTACAAAAAAACAAAAAGGGGGGAAATGGTGAAGTGCAAGAATAATTATATCAAGCATTATTTAGAATAATATATACACCAGCAGCAGAGAATTTCTGGCAAAAATCAGGCAAAAATACAGAAACAAATATTAGACAACTAGTTTATTAAAAGCATAAAAATAATAATCTGTGGGAAAAGGCAGAAGTTAAGTTAGGATATAGGGTCGAGGCTTTGCTCTTATCATTACAGATAAAGGAGACCAGCTTTGGGTCCTGTCCAAACATCTGAAACATAAACATAAACAAGCTGAAGAAGCTGACACAAGAGGCAGAAAAGATGGTAACTTCTAAAAGGCAGAATGTCACTCTAACACAGTTATTCGTTGCTATGCTTACCTTGACAACCACAGCAGTAAGTAGTGCACCTTCACATAGCTATACATATTGGGCTTATATTACTAATTCACCTCTTTTAGAATTGTTGACTTGGAGGGACAAGTCCTACCCTGTTTATATTAATTAGTCTTTTCATTTCCCTGGGCCTATTGATTCTTGCCTTCCTCTAAAACCTGAGGAGGGAGGGAAATTTATTGAAAATTTAACCTTGCCTTTTCTTGAATGACCTATCTGCATAGAATCCATCGATCCATGTATACAGTCCCAAAATCATAGTACAAAGTGATAAATGGCATACATGCCATGTTTCATATGAGGTTGTGCTCTTTAATAATTCCTTTAGAATTGTAAAGAATTGGGCCCTTATAGGGATACTGAAACCTAATGTAAACACAGCCATAATTTGAAAAATTAGTAATTCAACAAAAACAACTAATGAAATCTCTCATTATTTTTGAAAATTTGGGGACGTCATAAGAATAAATATGTCACTAAATTGGACTCATCAGGGAAGATTTATCCCACAACCATGGAACACTAAACAAAGCTAAAAATTATTTTGGGGAACTAGCCCAATTTTTGAATGGCAAGGCAGCAAAACTAATATTACCAGTTTAAAAAGAAAATCCACTTAATTTCTTAAAGTATGTGTACGGGATCCCATTGTTTTTATAGTTGGAACAGTGAGCATTAATCAAACATAGTTTTTCTGCAACAATTGCTCCTTTTACACTTGTGTATCAGAATCTGTTTTACAGGAGAGTTCTACTGCAGTTCTAATGGGAAGACAGCATTGTGGAATATGACTTCCAGGTCGCATGAATCGCTGCTGGCAGTCTTCCCCTGACAGCCAAATCCTTTGGCACTTTCTAAATCATTATTTGAAAAGAACCAGATGTTTAATTGGATTAATTATAGCTGCTGTATTAGGGCTTATAGATATTATTACCACTGCTGCTGTAGCAGGAACTGCCCTACATGAGAATATTCAAACACAAAAATATGTTAAAATTTGGCATCATAATGCTAGTGAGTTATGGCATAGTCAAGCACATATAGATGAGCAAATTAATAATAGGCTTAATGACTTAGAAATGGCTGTTACACAAATGGGAGATCAAGTACATAATCTAAATTTAAAACAAGGTTTGAAATGTGATTGGAATGAAAGTGCTTTTTGTATCACTCCTCTCCCATACAATGATTCCCATTATGAATGGGAAAAAATTAAAAATCATTTAATAGGTCACCACACAAATTTATCTATAGGAATTACAGATTTGCAAAAGAAAATTTTAAGCATGTCTCAGAATCAACTTACTACGCTTCCAGGTAGTGAATTTTGGCAATCAGTGACAGATCAATTGAATAAAATAATCCCCTTACATTGGTGGGAATCAACCTCTGTACTTGCTAACTTCAGTGTGGTGATCATTGGTGCTTTGTTACTTTTAACTGTATTAGGAGACATTTGCAAAGCCCTGCTGTCCCACATTAACAGGGCTGAAAAGACCAGCCATGCCAATAACTTGATTCTGCTTAAAACCCTTGATTCTTGAACCCCTGTCCATGGCAGCTTGGCTGGTGGCCAGAGATGGGTAAGACCTTCTGAGGAGGGCAACCTAAGACAGGAACAGTCACCCTGTACAAAAAACAAAAAAGAGGGAATTGTTGGAGAAGATGCTGAGAGCCAGAGCATAAAGGGTTAAGCATTTAAAAGGCATGCTTGCTGGCAGAGAAACATTAGTAAATGTCTCTAAGGACACTGCATACTGCAGGTATCAGTGGGAGGAGGCAGAGCAGATTGAACGCACCACACAGATGTTATTGTCTGAATTCTCAAGAAAGATTGTCTGAGAACTCACAAACAGGTAGCGCTCTCATGCACCACGCTGAAAACATTAAACATTGCTGTAAGCTGTAAGCTGAATAAAAGAAAGGGTCACAGTAACCTCAGTGCTGTTCTGCCTGAGCGAGCTGCAGCCCTCTGCTTCAACTACATCAACTTGTCTGACTCTTCCTTTTGCACCTCACAGTGATAACAACAAAAGACCTCAACCTACAAATCACAAGTAAAGAGACTGAAACAGTCATCAAAAACCTCCAAGAAAGGAAAAGCATAGAACCAGATGGCTACACAGGTAACTTCTATCAATAATTCAACTGATTAATATGAATCTTCTTCAAACTCTACCAAAAATTGAACAGAGGGAACACCACCAGTCTCATTCTATGAAGCCAGCATCTCTCTCTCTAATACCAAAACCAGATAAAGATACCATAAGAAAAACTTAGTAATCAATAACTCTAATGTCATCAATATAGATGACAAATCCTCAACAAAATACTTGCCAATCAAATCCAATAGCACATTAAAAGAATTCTACTTGATGATATAAGGGGTTTTATCCCAGGTATGGAAAGAGGGTTCAACACAAAAAAAATTAATCGATGTAATATGCAATGTTACTAAATCAAGGAAGAAACTTCACATTATTATCTCAATGGTTACAGGAAAGGCATTTGACACAATCCAACAACTATATTGATAAAAAAAAAAAAAAAACACTCCAAAAGAATGGTACAGAATAAAACTTTCTCAATATGATAAAGTCTATATATGAAAAACCCATAAATAAATTGTATTCAATGGTGAAAATTGAAAGCTTTCCCCCTGAGATCAGGAACACTGTCATCATTGTTATTCAATATTTCTTAGAAATTCTAGCTAGAACAATTAGTCAAGAAAAAGAAATAAAATGAATCCAAATAGGAAAGGAAGAAGTAAAATTTTTACTCTTCACTGATGACATGATCCTATACCTAGAAACTCCTGAAAATTCCACAACAAAACTACTAGAGCTAATAAACAAGTTCAGCAAAGTGGCAGGGTACATGTTTAATATGCAAAAATCAGTAGTGTTTCTTTGAATTCAGGAAAAACTTCCCATTTACAATGGCAACTAAAAGAATCATATATTTAGAATTAACCTAAACCAAGGACATAATGGAGCTGTATTTAGAAAACAAGAAAACACTGCTAAAAGAAACCAAGAAGACCAATGGAAGGACATTCTGTGTTTATGAATTGGAAGACTAAATATTGCTAAGATGAAAATGCTATACTGATTGATCTACTGATTCAATGCAATCCCTATAAAATCCCCAAAGTCCTTTTTTTTTTTTTTTTTTTTTTTGCAGAATTGGAAGAGTCAATTATCAAATTAATTTGGAATAGTAAGAGTCTCCAAATAGCCAAAAATATCTTTGAAAAGAAGAAAGCAGTTGGAGGAAGCTCATTTCCTGACTTTTAAGTACTTAGCTATAGTAAAAACAGTATGGTACTGGTATAAAGAGAGACTTGATCATTGCAATTGAAATAAGAGTTCAGATATATGTCCTCACATTTATGGTGCAGTAATTTTTGACAAAGCTGTCAAACCCTTCTAACGGGACCAGAACAGTCTATTCAACAAATGGTGCTGGGAGAATTGGATGTCTATATTCAAAAGAAAGTAAGACAAAACCTATCTCACATTTATACAAAAATTAACTCAGGATGCATCAAAAACCTAAATATAAAAGCTACAACCATTAACACTCCTAGAAGAAAATATAGGGAAACATACAAGATCTTATGGTAGGTGGTGCTTTCTTAAACCTTGCACCCAAAGTGAAAGCAATGAAAGAAAGAAATAGATAAATGGGGCCTCCTCAAAATTAAACAATTTTGAGCTTCAAAGGACTTTGTCAAGAAAATAAAAGGGCCATCTACTCAATGGGATTAAAATTTTGGAAACCACATATCCAAAAAAGATTTGAAATCCATGTTATATAAAGAGATCATAGAACCCCAGAATAAAAAGAAAACCAAACCAATTAAAATATGGACAAAAGATTTGAAAAAACATTTTTTCAAAGAGGAAATACAAGGGGCCAAAAAACAATGTGAAAAATGTTCATCACTAGCTGTTAAGGAAATTCATATTAAAAACTACAATGAAGTATCATTTCATACCATATTGAATGGCCAATATATTAAAAAAAAAAAACAACAACAACAGGAATTTACAAGTGCTAGAGAGGATGTGGAGAAATAGGGAGAATGTAGAATGGCATAGCCTCTGTGGAAGGCAGTTTTGCTGTATCTCAATGAACTGAATATAGAACTACCATATGATCCAGCAATCCCACTACTAGAAACATATTCAGAAGAACTGAATCCTAGGACATGAACTGACATTTGCCCACCAATGTTCATAGCAGCATTATTTGCAATTGCTAAAATATGGGGAAAAAAACAAGTTTCCATCAACTGATGAATGGATAAACAAAATGTTATAATATACATGCAATGCAATGCTATTCAGCTGTAAGCAGAAATTACTTTGGGATGCATATGACAACTTGGATGAGCCTTTCAGACATTATGTTGATAAAAATAAGCCTACACAAAAGGAAAAACATTGTATGGTCTCACTAATATGAACTAAATACAGTGAGTAAGCTCATGAAGTAAACTCTAGAGTCCTGATAACTAGGACATAGATTGTGAGTTGAGAATGGGAACTGACATTTAATTATGTCGAATTTTTAGTAAAGTTTCTTGAGAAATTGTAGAAATGAATACAGTTGATGGTGACACATAGTGAGTATAACTCACACTGCTGATTTATAGATGTGATTGTGGCTGAAAGGGATAGTCTAGGGACATAAATGTCAATTGAAAGGAAGATAGAAGATAATCTAGGGACTGTATTGCATAGTGATTTTGGTGGTAGATGAAGATTGTGGTTAATAGGATAAATAGAAGTATAAATAGAAGTCTGTTCCTTTACTAAGTGTAAAGAATATGGTGACATTCAGAAAATTTACAACTAATGTAAATTATGGATTATAGTTAACAGTATTACTGTAATATTTTTGTAGCAAGGGCAAGAAGATATATCATTTCTGAGGGTCAAAAAGAGTGACTTATAACTGGTTATAAAATTTTTCCTTTTGGAGTAATGAAATCCTTCTAAAATTGACTGAGGTGATGATAGCACAACTCTTGGTGAATATGTGAGCTATTGACTATGCACCTCGAATGGATTGTAAAAGGCACGGGACACAGTGAATCCGGTGGTGGAAGATGTACTGTAGTTAAGAGAAAAATATAAGAATGTTCGCTCATGAACCATAACAAATATATAATACTAAAACAAGGTATTAATAATAGTTTGGGTTTTGGGGAAAATACAACAAATGTAAGATAGGGACTATAGTTAATAGTAATTTTTGATGATGCCCTTTCATTATTGGTAACAAATGTTTCACAACAATGCAATGTTTTCCTGGTGAGGTGATGTATGGGAGTCCAGTATGAAGTTATGCATGTTTGTTTTGTAAGTTCACAACATTTCCCATACATGTATTATGTATATTCATGTATGAATGATATACATCAAAAAATATTTTTAAAGTGAAAAGCAGAAAGCACAATGAGATGCTACTGCACACCCACTATGATGGCTAGAACCAAAATTCAGGTAACAAGTATTGATAAGGTTGTGGAGATATCATAACTCTCAAATACTGTTCATGGGAAATAAAATGTTGATGTCAGTTTTGAAAAGAGTGTGATAGTTCCTTAAATAATTAAACATACTTTGCATATGGCCCAGCAATTCCATTCCTCAGTATACATGCAAGATATGTATGAAAATATACATGAAAAAATATGTCTAGACAGAATTTTGTACATTAATGTTTATAACAATTTTCATAATAGCTCAGAGGTGTAAACAATCAAAATATACATCACTGGAAAAGTGAATAAACACAATGTGGCATAGCCACACAGTAGAATATATTTTGCTAAAAAATTGAATATTCTAACATTTATTGTGGTAATGGTTGTGGTACAACTCTGTAAATATACTAAAAACACTGAATTATTCACTTTATATGGGCCATTTGTATGATATACAAATTGTATCTCAGTAAATTCTTTATAAAAATTTTAAAAATGAAGTACTGATAAGTGCCACAAAATGGATGAACCTTGAAAACATTATGCTAAATGAAAGAAGGCAGTCACAAAGAGAACACACTATATAATTTCATTCATGCAAAAGTCTAGAATAGGGAAATCTATATAGGAAGAAATTACATTACTGGTTGATTAGTGTTGTGATAGAGGGAATGAGATTTCTTTCTGAGGTGATGAAATTAGTTCTAAAATTGAATGTTTTGGTGGTTGAACATATCAGTGAATATACTAATAATTCACTGATATTTTAATATTTAATATGCTAAAAACCACAGAATTGTATACTTTAACTGGACAATTGTTTGGTGCTTTATTGTATCTCAATAAAATTGTTTAAATAAAATTAATGTATTTAAAAATACCTTCACAGAGTGTCATCAGTGGAATGGTAAAGTAGGCAGCTTCCTGAGAAACACTGAAAAATCAAGCAAAAATTTCAGAACCAACTTTTTAGGAAATCTGAAAAGAGTCAAGGTTTTTAGCAATGAAGCAAAGTCTGAATTAAACAAAAAGAGGCAATTTTAAAAATCATTCTATGGCATTTTTATTTGACCTTGCCCCATTATCCTCCCCAGGTCAGCATTAGACTTTAAAATATCAGGCAGCATTCAAGTTTTGGACCCTTGTCATTGGTTCTGGAGGGAGCAGAGCAGACCTTATTTTCAAATTTGTTGCTTTGTTTCTAACCTGTCTGAGGGTTAAATGAAAGGCACATGCATACCTAATTTGATACTCATTCGTACAGAAAAGTGACAGCAATTCCTCACATGCATTGTAAGGCAACTGGACAACCAGCAGCAACCTGTGGGAAAAGATAATAGTTGAGACAAACCAAACAATACATCACCAAACCACGGGAAGAAAAGTTGGAGAGAGAGAGTTTCTTTTGGAAATTAGGGCATTCTAAAGTCAGGGTTTATATTTCCAAAGAGAAATAATGCATATGGAGAGGGCCAACAAGCTACATGTCCAGAAAGGTCCTGACAAAACCCTATACTTTCCCAATGGCTAAGCACAGACAAAGCTTGAAGGCTGTGGCAGGCTGTAAAGGATAAGCTTAAGGACTGATTTAAGTGCATCAAAACAGGCCCAGTGAACAAAAACCTGGAGGATTTTCCCCCACTTTTTGTCTTGCCTCCAGGTGTTCAAGGATATCTCTGCCAAACACCAGTTGAGCAAACATGAAGATCCAGAAACTTCAGAGACCCCACATATGACTGAAATTACAGACTTTACAAAAACAGCTTAGAATAATTATTCCATTGTGAATAAAATGGATAATAAAATTTTGGATGCCAAGTGAGGAATGGTAACAAAAAAATGAGACTAAATCCCATATAGCACATGGATAGATTTGAGTGTCATCTCTAAAGAGACATTTCTAGTACATTGGTAGTAATGGAGCACCAAAGAATTTGTTTATAAAACTTCAGACCTTCTCTGGAGGACAATCTCTCCTGTAATTATCAGCTAAGTACTATAACTCAAGGATCACAAAGTAGTTTATAAACTCTTGGGAGATAAGAAGTGGGGAAGTTTGGGGTAGGGACGGAGGCAAAAGCGGGAGGCTCATTTCACTCCCTTGAGTTTATTTAGAGCTTCCCCCCCCCAAATTGGCTTCCAATAAGGCAATGATTGTTAATGTTGAACTTCACTTTGTTAATTTATTATTATCAAATTAAATGTGGAAATTATGTTTTGATATCATTTTCAAAATATCTCTTTAGACTGAGCAGAGGTTAGTGGTTCACTGTTAATGATGATAATGAAGGAAATGGAAATTCTGTAGAAATCCTTTTTTCTGGTATCCAACTCAAGGGTCTTTTGAATGCACAGAGCCATAGGCACCTTTGTGACCCAGCTCACTACCTCTAACTGAGGTCCCGATCCCTGATGGGTGATCCATGTTCCACTCCCTCCTGGTATCTCAGCTTATGTACTGATGGCTTGGTGGCTACAGCATGGAGCTCTTCTGCTCAGTCTCCTGGGTACAAGCTTCAAAGGCTCCTGCTCCCATGAGGGAGCCAGAGGGATTCAGTGGGTAATAACCAGGATGAGCTGAAGCAGGCAAGCTGGTTCCTAGGCAGGTGGTGGGGAAACACTCTGGGTCTTCTGACACCAAAGTTGCCAATGTAGGACCCCAACCCTGTGCCAGCTTGAGTCACTTCAACCACCCCAATTTTTATTCCAACCACCTCAACTGCCTCAACCACTTCAACTGCCTCCACCACTGCTCTCTGTCCTATGATGCTGAAAATGTGTTCTCCTCTGATACACAATGAAACTGGACACTTGCACCACATCATACATAAAAATACCTTTAAGCTGGATTAAAGACCTGAATGTGAATAACAAAACTTTGAAACTAGTAGGGAAAATATGAAAACAAAAATAAGTTAAGAAAAATTATTAAAAGTAGAAAAATATTATATCATTCTTATATTGTGGATTTGAGGAAGCTGTAGACACAAAGTGCTTGGGCAGTCTATTGTTCATTTCTTAGCAGCAAATAATAAGTATAAAGTAAGTGAATTGGCACCAGGAAATATCCAATCAAACTGGGATAAGGATGAAAACAGTGACAGCCTACATAATAAAGATAAAATTTGAGCACCCTAGTGCATGCAGTGGAAAATTTTCTAATAAATTTTGAGAAAAGAGCTTTAACCATTTAACAAACAGTATCAGTGATTTAAAATCTTTCAAATAGAGTAACTGGTATACACACATTTTAGGCAGAACAACCAACCATCTAAAGAGCAGATAAATTTAATCTTGTTCAAAGTCAATTACAAAGTTAATTTCACACTGATAGCAAAACAAAAGGAGATAAAAGAAAAAAGTTACATGATAAACATACTAACTAATCAAGATGCAAAAACCTAAACAAATACTGGGAAACTGAAATTCAGCAAAGGACAACACATACACCATGATTAAGTTACCTTTTTTAGGCTTGCAAGAGTTTGTCTTAATAAAAATTTAGTGATTTATATCAGTGTATTTATTTATTAAAAATGAATTCATGTTATTATTCATGTTAGTCTCAATAGACATGAAGAAAGCATGTGATGCAGTCCAAAAACTCTGAAACATCTCTCAGTAAACTAAGAATAGAAAAGAATTTTATTAACTTGGAAAACAATTGTGCTATATTTCATGGTGAAATATTAGATATTTCCTGTAAAAATTATCATTAAAGTGTGGATTTTTTTTGTTGTTATTGCTAATAAACATGTAAAGCTGAAAGTCCAGGAAAAAAACACAATGATTTGATCGCCACCATTCATAGATTGTAAGATTATTAAAATTATTATTGTAAAATTATTAAAAAATAATTTGCATTTCTATAAATAAGCTTCAAACAGATTTTGTCATAACTCCCAGTGAAGTGAAAGCAGAGGGCACTGATAGGAAAAGAGCAGGATGCCAATGGAATAAAAAGGGAGGAAAGAACATTATTTTAAATGGAACAGAGTATAACACCCCAGAACCCCTAAGCAGATATTATGGATTGAGGGTATTAAAATGAGTGACCAGAATGCTACTAATTTTTAACAGATTAGTTGGTTTAAATTTCATTTAATACTCAACCATAGGAATGATGGAACAGTTCATTAGGTAGGATTTGGACAAACTTTCCTCACTATGTTCATTGAGGAGAACAAGTCAACCCATCAATGAAGTCTTGTGAATTTCGTTGTTAGTGGGGGAACAGAGGTAGGAAAGAAGAATTGTTTTATGACCATGATAACATTCTACTGCTATTACATAAGCATTGGAGAGATTAAGTACTAATGCTAAGAGGACTTTAAGTACACACTATGGTACAAGTCACTGTTCTAAGTGTGGTTTTCTTTTTAAAGGTGTGTTGTCTGCATGACAGCCACATGAGGAATGTATTACAATTCAGAATTTACAGAGGAAGATGCTGAAATGCAGAGTCAGGGAGACCACCAAATAGATGAGACTGAGCCTCAGAGGTCTTGGAGGATGGAGATGCCTGGAGATGGAATCTTGGACATCTTCAGCTATAGACAGCTGTGGACTTAATGAGGTAACATAGACAGTGTGTGAATAGAGAACAGAGGACTGAGCAATGATTCCTAGGATGCTGGGATCTTTTAGAATCCTGTCAGCTAAACTGGATCTGTGCAATGTTACATCCTAGGTTATAGGCATTCAGTCAATGAAAATGAAAATAACAACTTATGTCCTCTGCCTTCTCTTTAACAACTTATAGATCTGAAAATTTTTTATAATGCTATTATTGTCACCCTGGCTGTTTTTTCCCCAAAAATTGGAAGTAAGCAATGGTACATAATATAATGCCTTCAGACAGTTAATGTTTACTCACTTCTAAACATCTTTAGTGAAGAGCTTGAGCAGGAGCAGGATTATTTTTGCTTGAATTATTTGTGCATTTAAACTTACATCCCTACAGTGAATGTCAGGTGTGGTTATATCTCTGTCCAACTAAACATAAAGTTAAGAATGGCATATTTTATGTGTGCAGAGTCTAACTTTTTTTTTCCTACCACTTCATTATACAACCTCTTTCTTATTTTAATGAATTCTAAAGTACATTTGGAATAGTCTCAATTTCCTTATTCTTGTTTTCACTGATGAAAATAGAGTTGTGTAATGTTAATAATCCCAATATATTCATTCATTCTTTCTTTCTTTCATTCATTCAAGCAAATATATTTAGCACATCCAAGGTGTCAGGTGGTATTCCAGAAATACACTGGAAAACAAAACAGACATTTCTATCCTCATGGATCTCCCACTATGTGGAAGAGGCAAGTGATAAACAAGAAAAACACCCTGATAAGGATACTCTTATCACTGTGCATCTGCTATAAGTAAATTTAAAAAAAAACTTTGAGGTCATTGTATGTGAAAAACAAATTTCACTTTTCTCTCAGTATATTGTTTTTATCTGGTTTTATCTGTTGCCATGCTGGAGTTTATCTTTTAATAAAATGCAGATAACAGTAAGACACAAAGCAATTCTTGCTGTGGGAACCTGGTAGATTCCCTTGGTGGAGGGATGAGGAACTAAATGATACCCCCAGTGACTTCCAGAGGCAATTTGAGGTGAAAACACCTCAAGGAATGGGATGGGGATATATATGATCTATTTAAATGCTTCACTATAGGTAATTATGCAATAAAATTGTGTTTTCACTGTCTTGCAATTTTTAAGAGAAACAAGGGATTTTTTTTCTTGTAGAGTACTTTGATCATGCATGGCAAGATAATTTATTAAATCTTAAAGTACATGTACAATATTCCCTTATTTTTCTTCTTTCTCTAATTAAAACAAGTTGTTAAGCTTTCTAAGGTAGAAGCCATTTTAAGTACATCACTTTTAGTGTATGTGGTCAAAGTGGTCACACTGAGTGAACTGGACTCAGGGGAAGGGGTTGGCAGTTGGAGAAAAGAGTCCTAGACAGAAGTCCCTAGAGGGACCCTGCATCTTGGTAGTGTCTTGGGCCAGGTGGCAACACCTCAGAGGGAAATGGAGCTAGGGAGTCAACAACTATTGGTGCCCTAGCCCTGAGAAGGTGCTCATGCTAAACCTGTCATGGAAGCCATTACATTGCTTAAAAAAAAAAAAAAAAAAAAAAGCAGCTCATAGACTTGTATAATGGGTGTGTTGAAGTTTGAGGAAAGAAATAAAGCAAGATGAAGTTACTATGCCTAAGAGGAATATAATTAAGTTAGGAGGACATTCAGGATGTTACTCTTATGCATATCTCATCCAGATGTCACAAACTGTCAAGGTATGCAAAACCAAAATCAGCTATGTTTCTTAGGACATCTGGATGCCATGAACCAATTACAAGATGAAGAAGTCAATAAACTTTCTAAACTGAAGGACATTTGGGAAGCCCCAAATATCCATCATTCATAATTCTTTACAAAAATCCTACATAATCTCTCTCTTTTAAAACCTTTGTTCGGAATACCTGGGAGGGGGGGAGGGCATAGTTTGGGTTGCTGCCTTATTCTGTGCTCCCTGAATTGCAATCTTAAGACCCCAAATGGATGCTTTTTTTGCCTTGCAGCTCAGTCTTTAATATCTTGGTTGACATTTCTGGAGTCAGAAGAAGGAAACATAGGGACCACACCACTATTCCAGAATGCCATTGGATTCGAGCATGATACTTGCTCTGTAGTTTCTCCAACAGCTCCAGGTTTCTGATGGTGAGTCCCCTGGTTCAGAACATCCCTTCCTTTGGTTGAGATTTTTGCCTTTGTTTGGGTGCCTTCTGATTAAGGCAATCTTCTGGTTGTATTTTGAACTTTGTTGTTTTGGTTTGAGCTGGTTCCTGCAGTCCTTTTGGTTGCCCTATCGGTTTACAGGAATTTCTCCTGTCTTGTGGATACTGAAATATTTGGAAGCTCTTCTTTCTCTCTTTCTGTGATATTAGGAATGCCTCACTAATGTTTTAATTACCCATTGTCCTGACCAAGAGCAATCCCATAATAATCTTTTTTTGCACGGGTCAGATACTTAAATGCCATTAGAGCACCCACCACCTTATAAAAAGGAAACTCAGATTCCAAAGTCCAAGACTCCTGAGAAAGGATAAGGCAGTCACAGACAGGCAAGACTGACAATAGGTTGCCTGTTACTTCCAACACAAGTTCTATGCAACTGGGACACCTGCTAACAGGTTGGACAACTAGAGCATAGATTCTTCTCCAGGATAAAGAAATATTCTTCTTTTAATCATAGAGTATTCATTCTTATTTGTTTAGAAGCCTGGACTATTTCCTAACCAGGTTTTTTAGGCTTAGCCTTTGGTATTATTTTAATAAGTCCTTAGCAATTTTTTAAAAATAATTGGTAAGTGTATAGGAAAATCACACAGAAAATACAGTTCCTGTATCACTGCCCACCCCCATTATTAGCACCTTGCATTGTGTGGCATATTTGTTACTATTGATGAAAAATATCATTATAATTGTACTATTAACATTTAGCACTTGTTATATAATTGTACTAATTTTAACAGTATTTACCTACATTACAATTGATGAAAGGTTATTAAAATTGTTCCATTAATCATTCATTATTTACATCAGGTATATTTTCCCATATATCACATTATTATTAGCACCTGATATAAATATTTTATATTTGCTATAATTCATGGAAGAACATTTTTATTCTTGTTTTATTAACTATAGCCCTTTGTCTACAATAGGGTATACTGTTGTACAATCCTATGTTTTATCTTTCAATTTTTTTTCTAGTAACATATACATCCTAAAGTTTCCCCTTTTAACCACAGTCACCTGTACACATTAGTGCTGTTGACTACACTCACAATAATGTGCTACCATTGCTACCATCCATTTCCAAAACTGTGCCATCAGCCTAAATAGAAAATTTGTACAAGTTAAGCATCAATTCCACATTCCTTAATCACAAAATATCCCCTGGTAACCTACATCTTATACTGTAACTCCATGAGTTTCTCTCTTATTATTAATTCATAATGGTGAAATGATACAATATTTGTCCACTTGCTCCTGGCATATTTCACTCAAGAAAATGTCCCCAAGATTCATCCATGTTTTCCATGAATCATAACTTCATTCCTTTTATACAGCTGAATAATATTTCCTCATAAGTATATACCACATTTTGTTTATCCCTTAATCAGTTGATGGACACTTGTGCTGCTTCCATCTTTTCACAATATGTGAATAATGCTGCTATAAGCAGTGGTGTGAAGAAATTTGGTTTGATGCCCTGCTATCAATTCTTCTGTGTATATACCTAGTAACAGGATTGTCAGATTATATGGTTAGTCTATATTTATTTTACTCAGAAAATGCCAAACTGTATGTCACAACAGCAGCCCAATTTTACTTTCACACCAGCAGTGAATGAATGTTCCTATTTCTCCACAACCTTTCCAACACTTGAAGTTTTCTGATTTTTTTAATAGTGGTCATTCTAGTATATGCAAAATGATATCTCATTGTGGTTTTGAATTACATTTCCCTAATAACCAGTTATATAGAACATCTTTTTAGGTGCCTTTTAGACATTTATATTTCCTCTTTGGAGAAATGACTGTTCTTTATCAGTCTAGCTAAGGAGCCTAGTTCATTTATCATATTATTCAAGTTCTCTGTTTTCTTACTGATATTTTGTCTAGAGGTGCTATCTATTGATGAGAGTGGTGTTTTGAAGTCTGATCTATTATTGTAGTAACATCTATTTCTCCCTTCAGTTTTACTGGTGTTTGTTTGCCTCATGTATTTTGGGGCACCCTAGTTAGGTGCATAAATAACTATGATTGTTATTTATTCTTGATAGATTTCCCATTTTGTTAATATATATTGTCCTACTTTGTATCTTGTGAAGTCTTGAATTTAAAATCTATTTTGTCTGATACCCAAAGAGCTAGGTACCCAAGCTCTTTTTATTATTATTATTATTATTACTGTTTTCATAGAATATTTATTTTAAACCTTTCACTTTCAAAAAATTTTTTTTGTTTCTGTATCTCAGGTGTGTCATCTGTAAACTGGATATATTTGGATGATACTTTTTAATCCATTCTGCCAATATCAGTCTTTTGATTGGGTAATTTAACCCATTAACATTTGATGTTATTATTGGAAACACAGTACATTCTTCAGCCACTTTATCCTTTGGTTTTTATATGTCATATTTTTGCTTTTTGCCCATCTTTTACCCTCTTAGTTACCCTTAGTGAAAATCTTCATTTCTTCACTCTCTTCCAAGGATCTCTCCTGTCATTTCTTCTCAGGTTGCAGAACTCTTTTTAGTATTTCTTGTAGGACAGGTCTCTTGTTGGCAAATATGTTTGTGTTTATCTATGTATATATTAAACACTCCCTCATTTTTGAAGAACAATTTTGACAGATAAAGATTTTTGGCTGGCATTTTTGATCTTTCAGTACTGCCTTCTTGCTTCCATGGTTTCTAATGAGAATTTGGCACTTATTCTTATTGAACATATATTGTATATGATGAATCACTTGCTGCTTGCAGGATTCTCTGTCTTTGGCATTTAACATACTGATTAGTATTTGTCTTGGTGTACTTCTATTAGGATTTATTCTGCTTGGAATATGTTGCACTTCTTGAACATGTTTATTTATGTTTTTCTTAAGAGTCAGGAAATTTTAGGTCATTATTTCCTCAAATATTCTTTCTGCCACTTTTACCTTCTCTTCTTTTTCTGGAACACTCTCAGTAAATATGTTTGTGCACTTTGTGCTGTCATTCATATACCTGAGGCCCTTTATAGTTTTTTTCCATTCTTTTGTCTGTCTTTGTCTGTGAGTTTTCAATTGTCCTGTCTTCTAGTTCACTGATTTTTTTCTTCATCTGTTCAAATTTGCTGGTTTTAGGCCTCCAGTGTACCTTATATCTCTTCTACTTTGTCTGGTTTTCCCATCGTTTCTGTTATGTTCTTATGTTTTAAAATTCTTCTTTATGCTTACATAAGGTCTTTTAATAGTCTTTATTTCTTTAGCCATATTTTCCTTCATCTTCTTGAATTGATTGAGGAGATTTGTTTGAAAATATTTGATTTTTCCCCCAAATTCTCTGAATCCTCAGAAATTGCACTTTGTTTTACTGACTGGGCCATATCTTCCCATTTCTTAGTATGGCTTATAACTCTTTTCTGATATCTAGGCATTTAATTTTATTGATGAGTTTACTCTGAAAGTCTGTTTAGTCTCTCTCACCTAGGGTTTTATTGTTGATTGGCTTTGTGTTAAGGGTCTTCTTTGAGTGTCTTTTAAAACTTATTCTAGACCTTTAAAACATCCTTTAGAATAGATAGTTTAATTGATCAAACTTTTTCACTCTTCTTCATCTGATTCAAGCCCTGAGTGGTGAATGGGAAATAACAGCTGCCATATAGAGAGTGCTACTAAAAGTTCTTTACTAAAGTTTATCAGCCTTTTCCTCCCCGTCTTCCCTGGATGCTGTGCAGTGTTCTTCTGGCCTCCAGAACTCCAGAATAGTTGTTCCACCAGTTTCTGACTGTTTCATACCTGTTTTGGAGGGCAGACTGGGTCCTGAAATCTCCTATTCCATTATCTTCCCCTCAAAGATCCTACCAAAATGATTTCTTGTACTGTGTTGACTTTATCATGTATTTAGTTGCTTATAAGAAACAGGACCTCTCAATTTTATGAAAAATAAATTTTTGTCATCATGTTATCTCCTACTTACTTTTTAAATATTTTATTACCACTTTAATTAAATAAAAGAGCTATCTCTTGTGACATAGTAACCTGTGATTTCATGTATCTAAATGTTCAACCCTCCTGAAAACTTTTTAACATTTTTACTTCTCAAATAAAATGCTAAATGATATCTTTTTATTTCAAACTGTCTTTGCAGTCTTCCAGATGTCCTTGGAAAATCACAGAGAATTTGTGTTTTCAGCTTGTAAAAATGGGTGGTAAATATTTATTTAATAAGAATAAGGCATATTGTCACTTTAAAATATTGTCAAATTAAAGGGATTTTCTGACCTTCTATTAGTTGAATTTTTATATAAACATGTTATATTTAATACATGTTATTAAGATATATATATATATATATACTGCAGAATTTGTATAAAGTTCCTAAAGATTTGTCAAAGCCCTTATTGTCCATAAAATATCCTGTTAATAATCAGCCTCATAGTAAAAAACATTATAATGTTACCAGGCATAATTTGAGTTATTCTTAAAATTATGTTACATTTCACAAAACATACATCATTTTAAACTAAAGTCTTATTAGATATTTCTCATTTATTAAACAATAAATTAACCATAACCATTCTTTATCTTTTATGCTTAAGTCCTTTTTAAAGCATTTTTTTCATTTATTGTAACATTTTCCTGAAAACACTGCAATCAGCTACAGACTGAAGTGCTTCCCCTTAAAAAATATACTGTGTCAGTGACTTTTAGAAAGGACTGTGCCATGTGCTTTGGGTCACCAACTTCTAAAAACATCTCTTAAAGAACTTTAACACTGTCCCATGGGTCTGAGTCAACATTTACAAAAATCTAATGAGAAGCTGATAAATTCATGAAAATTGCTAACACAAGATTGAATAAAACAAGGATTAATAACAGAGGACTGAATGCATTGATAAAATATGGTTATGGACTTTGTTAACATTGCTGATATTTTAATATTTTATTTTTTAAATACAAGGAATTCCTTTTGATTTTCCATTAAACTATGAATTATTCATGAAACATTTATATTTTTCATGCTGCCTTGTCCCCTAGAATTTGGAAACTCTTAATGAATATTCTTATTTTCATGGAAATATATTTATTTACCTGTTTCCAATAAAAAAAGTCCTCCTTATTAACAAGATGTGATTGCAGACACAGCTTATATAACAAAAGCTTTAACTAGAATATCATAGTTGAAAATAATGTTGGCTCAATCTTAAAACTTAAGATATGAAATTCATAGCATATTCCACACCTTGCTAATTTTGTTTCTTATTATAATTGTTATACTTTATCTTATTGTTGTCTCATCTCTAAGATAATGCCCATAGCTACACTACAGCCTTTCTAAAGTACCATGTTCCTGTGCCATGCCAGGCTCTTGTAGCTTGTACTTGTACTTATCATGTAGTTTATATTTATGACATTTAAAACAGAGCCAAACTTAATTTTAACTAATGCCTAATCATCACACCCTTAAAAGCTCCTTTTTTCTCAGATGTGGCCAAACTTTAAATTCTGCAGTTAAACCTAAAACATTCCCTTATGTGGGACATGACTCCCAAGGATAAGCTTCAGTAGCATGAAGGGATTAAAAACAAATGCTATATATATATATATATATTTTTTTAAGAGGTGCTTAGATTACCCAAAATATTACACAGAACCCACTGGGATTCCCATGTTGCCAACCTCCCACACCTCCCACCACATCCCACACAAACATCTCCCACAAGTGTGGCCCACCACCCTCAATGGACTTACACATCCTGGGGCCTTGCCACCAACCATAGACCACAGGGTAAAGCTTGAACTAGATGACCTCTGATAATTTTTTAATTAGAAGATTCTTTGATTCTGCAATTATTTGTGTTAATGTTAACTGATAATAAATATTTCCTTTTCACATGAAAAAAAAATGCTGATCAATGATGTTTTTGGAGAAGGATATTGATCAAAAGGGGGAAATGAGAAAGGCAGATTTTCTCCACCATTAGGACACAGAATCTTCCCAGTTGTCAGTGATCTCCTGAAGCCACAACTCAACCATTTACCTGTCATTTGTCCTGCTCCTGGCTACCCTGAGCTGGCAGTATCTGAGCACAATGTCCCTGTTTACAGAAGAATATGTTCAGACTGGAGAACACTGATGTGGAATTGGGAGCTGAAGTTCACCATGAAATGGACTTACCTTTTCTTTAAAGATGGATATAGCTCTCCATCCCCCATTTTAATCCCTAAAAGAACTCCATGCAGCTTGGATCTTTAGAAACTGTGAAATGCAGTTAATCTAAAATGAAAAGGGAAGAATACTGCACACACAGCAGCCTCAGTAGTGGTTACCTCTGCTTATTAGCTGTGGCCAACAACATCCATTGCTGCTGTTAAAGTAAAGTGGTTGTTTATGGGACTGTCAAGAGATTTCCTTTAATGTGAAACCTGGCTTGAATTATAATTAAACATATTTAATTTGAAGCTACCTACTTGAGTAGAAAATGATGTGAATTTTCTGTTCAGTCCTGTTTTTATATCATCTTGTTTTCTTTAATTGGGTTGAATATAGTGGTTACAAATCTCTGCAGTTGGAAGTAGTATTTCCTTTTTCCTAAAAATGCAGACTGTCTTCTGCACATGATAGCTAGGAGTTAAGTTCTGGCACTATATTCTTTTTTAAAGGGAGTTTGGCTTTCAGAAAGAAACAGTTGGATTGCCCTTGGCCCCATTTCTGAAGGTGACCTCTAGAAAGTTTCTGAAGGTTTTTATAATGAAGAGTTTAACTACTCTGCATTTGTATGATACAGTTCTCCTTAAGGCCCAGATGGCTGTGAGAAATGAGACACCGAAGAACAGAAAAGGGTGGTGACCTGCTGCTACCATGAAGCCTGCCAGAAGGGACCAAGTAGCAAAGCTGCCTGGCTTCTGCATTGCTGCCTGTTGGAAATGAGGAAACTCACCACAGGGCTGCCACTGTGTTAACTCAGGACCCTCAATTCTGCCATTGTGCTCCTGTCTTCTGGCTAATTCTCTTAGTTGTGTTCTAAAATTTTAAGGTTTCTTTTCAGCTTTCTTTTTTTTAATGCTGGCTCCCTACCACCCACCCCTCCCCCCTCAAAAAAAAAAAACTTTTCAACTTATTGGCTTAAAAACCAAATAGTACTTAACCCAATTCTCCTACTATACTGGTCTCAGTGGTCTTTTTATCCCTACTCAGCTGATGCTTGTGGTATACTGTCACCAGGTATAACTGAAAAAAAAAAACCCTTAAGCTGAGAATCACTGTCTTAGGACATGAAAATACCTTCTAGAAATCATTTGTGCTTTAGACATGTATTTACAACATATATAATATATATATAGATAATCACACATTCTGCTTTTCTGCTGCAGACCTTCATGTATGTAGTGACTTAATCATTAAACTTGATTTTTTTTTCCAGCAAGCAATGTTGGATTTGCATTGTTATACACATACACATATCAATTTCATTCTATGACCACTGACACCATCTGAGAAGTCTGGCTTTGTTTGGGTCCATGAAAACTGAGAGTCAGTCCTGAGCAAATTTGTTAGCATATGTAAGCTATTCATGGTGACTTTCCAGAGTGTAACTATAAGCCACTCACTCAAGAGTATTATTTTTCAAAGTAATTTAAACATCCAAATTTGGTTTGAGGTGTCAAGGAAGGATCAACTTTTGTGTTCAAATACAAGTATTAATTCTGCTGAAGTTCATTTGGGCAGTACAGCATGAGAGAAAGCCTTGTGTAGGGAGGTTCATCCTGGCTCATCCACTTTTGCTAGTGTGTTTGGGTTAGGTGACACTTAGATCCCTCTAGGTATTAGGTGACACTTAGGTCCCTCTAGCTATGGATTATGTTTTCAACCTCCTCCCCCTTTCCTTGCCGCCATATTAATATCTTTTTATATGTGGATGTTACTTTTGTTATAACTGATATACAATTTGTGAAACATAGCTACTAAACATGGTCAATGGTTAACATTATGGTTTACATTTTAGACTGTACACTTTTATAAATTGTGAAGATATTAACCATGTCCTGTATCCATCATTGTAAGATCATATAGAACACTTCCCCTGCCCACTAAATAGCACCTGTTTGATCTATTCTATTCCTCTCTCCCCCTCCTCTCAGGGGTTCACTCCTTGGATGACATTCATAGTTACATACAACAACACTGAGGTCTTGGCATGATGGTTTGTCCTTCCCTATTAGGAACTGCCCATGCTCTTGAGAGACTCCTACCCATCTATTTATGTACAAATTTGTCCTCCCAAATTTGTACATTATGTGGGACTCCACCCACATTATGTGTGGACTCCACTCACTGATACAGCACATTTTGACAGAATGATCACCCACACACTCCCTAGAATCCTGCTCCAGGTGTACTCTGTCCTGAATGACCCCCCATCCAACACCCTAAACCAGTAATCCTTCCTTGTCATATTATCATAAGAACATTCCCAAATTTGTACTTTCAACCATATAACCACCAATCACCAGTGTTCACTTGGTCCTTCTCCCAACCTTCCCCCCAGTTCTCTGGACCTTCCAACCCACCCTTCCCAATCGACCCACCTATCAAACCTCCACCACCCAACCCAATAATATCACTACCCTCCTGTCATATCCCTTCAATATGCAACTACACACTTTCACCTTACCATTGATTATGTCCATATTGGTGTTGGCTCACAACCTTCCTCTCCCTTTTTAATTCTTATAAACATATCTTCCAGACAATAGCTCTCTGAATCTGCTCAAGTTGCTTAATTCATATCAGTGAGGTCATATACTGTTCATCCTTCAATGCCTGGCTTGCTTCACTCAACATAACGTCCTCACGGTTCAACCATATTATCCCATGTGTTAGCACTTCATTCCTTCTTACAGCTGAGTAATAATAATTGTATATATGTACCACATTTTGTTTATCCATTCATCTGTTGATGGCCATTTGGATTAATTTCAACTTTTGGCGATAGTGAATAATGCCACTATGAATATTGGTGTGCATATATCTATTCATGTCTTTGCTTTTAATTCTTCTGGGAATATACCCAGCAGTGGAATTGCTGGATATGGAACTTCTATTGTTAGTTTTTTGAGGAACCATCAAACTGTCATCCACAGTGGATGGACCATTCTACATTCCCACCAGCAGTGGTTGAGGGTTCCCAATCCTCCACATCCTCTCCAACCTTATAGTACACTGTTTCTTTAATAGTTTCCATTCTAATGGGTGTAAGATGGTATCATTGTAGTTTTTATTTGTATTTTCCTAATAGCTAGTGGTGTTGAGTATCTTTTCATTTGCTTTTTAGCAATTTGTATTTCTTCCTTGGAGAAGCGTCTTTTCAGGTCACTAGCCCATTTTTAAAATTGATTGTTTGTCTTTTTATTTTCAAGGGGTAGGATTTCTTTCCATATGCAGGATATACAGCTCCTATCAGATATATGGTAGCCAAATATTTTCTTCCATTGGGTAGGCTGCCTTTTTACTTTCTTGATAAAATCCTTGGAGGTGCAAAAGTTTTTAATTTTGAGGAGATCCCAGCTATCTGTTTTTTCTTTTGCTGCTCATTCTTTGGGTGTGAAGTTCATGAAACCATGTCCTAATAATCTTCCAAGGTCTTTATGGTCTTGGCTCTTATATTTAGATCTTTGATCCATCTTGAGTTGATTTTTGTGTAAAGTGTGAGATGGTGTTCATCTCTCATTCTTTGGATATGGATATTCAGTTCTCCAAGCACCATTTGTTGAAGAGGCCATTCTCTCCCAGGTGAGTGGGCTTGGTGACCTTGTTGAATATCAGATGACTATATATGTGAGGATATATATCAGAATTCTCAATTTGGTTCCATTGGTCGGTATGTCTATCCTTGTGCCAATACCATGCAGTTTTGAGCACTGTAGCTTTGTAGTTGTTTTAAAGTCAGGTAGTGTGATACCTCCAATTTTATTTTTCTTTTTCAATATGTCTTTGTCTATTTGGGGTCTTTTACCCTTCCAAATAAATTTTGTAGTTAGTTTTTCCAATTCATTAAAATATGCAGTGTTGAATTTTATTGGGATTGCATTAAATCTGTAGATTAGTTTGGGTAGGATAGACATCTTAATGATATTTAGTCTACCTATCCATGAAGAGGGAATATTCTTCCATTAATTTAAGTCTCTTTGATTTCCTTTAAAAGTGTTGTGTAGTTTTCTGTATATAGGTCCTTTAAGTCTTTAGTTAAATTTATTCCTAGGTATTAGTTTCAGTTACTATTATAAATGGTATTTTTTTTTCTTGATTTTCTCCTTAGATTGCTCATTATTGGTGTATGGAAATCTTACTGATTTATGAGCAATGATCTTATAGCCTATGACTTTACTGAACTCATTTATAAGTTCTAGAAGCTTTGTTGTAGATGTCTCAGGGCTTTCTATGTATAGGGTCATGTCATCTGCAAATAGTGAAATTTTTATTTCTTCCTTTCCAATTTGTATGGCTTTTAAATCTTTTTCTTGCCTCAGTGCTCCAGTAAGTACTTCTGACACAGTGTTAAATAGGAGCAATGATAGTGGGCATCCTTGTTTTCTTCCCAATCTTTGCGGGAAAGATTTTAAGATTTCACCTTTGAAGATGATGTTAGCTGTGGGTTTTTCATATATACCATTTATCATGTTCAGAAAGTTTCCTTCTATTCCTATCTTTTGCAATGTTTTTATCAGGAATGGGTGCTGTATTTTGTTGAATGCTTTTTCTGCATCTATAGAAATTATAGTGTAATTTTTTCTTTCAATTTCTTTATGTGTTGTATTACATTGGTTGATTTTCTTATGTTGAACCGTTCTTGCATACCAGGAATGAAACCGACTTTGTCATGGTGTATAATTCATTTGATATGTTGCTGAATGTGATTAGAAATATTTTGTTGAGGATTTTATTGCCTAGGTTCATTAGAGATTGGTCTGTAATTTTCCTTTCTTGTGCCCTCTTTTTTGGCTTTGATATTATCGTAATGTTGGCATCATAGAATGAGTTAAGCAATGTTCCTTCTACTTCTATTTTTTGGATGAGCTGAAGCAGGATTGTTGTTAGTTCTTTCCAGAATGTTTGGTAGAATTCACCTGTGAAGCCGTCTGGTCCTGAGCTCTTCTTGGTTGGGAGGTTGTTGATGACTGAATCTTATCTCTTTATTTGTAGTTGGACTGTTGAGTTCATCAACTTCTTTCATCAATGTAGGGTGCTTGTGAGTTTCTAGGAATTTGTCCATTTCCTCTAAATTATCATTGTTGTTGGCATATAATTTTTCAAAATATCCTCTTATGATACTCTTTATTTCTGTGGGGTCAGTGGTGAAATCCTCTTCCTCAGTTCTCATTTTATGTATTTGCATGCTTTCTCTTTTTTTCTTTGTTAGTCTGGCTAAGGGATTATCAATTTTATTGATCTTCTCAAAGAACCAGCTTTTGGTTTTGTTTATTATTTCTAGTGCTTTCTTATTTTCTATTTTGTTTAGTTCTGCTCTAATCTTTATTTCCTTATTTCTAATTCCTTTAGGGTTAGTTTCTGTTGTTTTTCCAGTTCCTCCAGGCGTGCAGTTAGGTCTTTGATTTTAGCTATTTCTTCTTTTGTGATATATGCATTTATGGCTATAAATTTCTCTCTCAGTACAGCTTTTGCTGCATCCCATACATTTTGATATATTGTGTTGTCATTTTCATTCATTTCAAGGTAGACACTGATTTCTTTTGAGATTTCTTCCTTGACCTACTGTTTGTCTAAGAGTGTGTTGTTTAACTCCATATCTTTGTGCCTAATCTTGTTTTCTGGCCCTTACTGATTTCCAATTTCATTCCATTGTGGTCAGAGAAATTACTTTGTATAATCTCAATCTTTCTGAATTCATTGAGAGTAGTTCTGTGGCTTAGTATGTGGTCTATTTTCCAGTATGATCCATGTGCACTCAAGAAGAATATATATCCCACTGTATTTGGGGGTATTTTTTTGTATATGTCTATTAGGTTCAGATACTCTCATGTATAAACTGAAGTCTTTGTTTCCTTATTGATTCTTTGTTGAGATGTTCTATCTAATTGTGATAATGGTGTATTAAATTTCCCTACTATAATTGTAGAGGCATCTATTTCTCCACTTAGTTATTCCAGTTTTTGCCTCATGTATTTTGAGGCACCCCTGTTAGTTGTGTAAATGTTTATGATTGTTCTTTCTCTTTGAAAGATTAACCCTTTCACTAGTTGTCTCTTACAATAGTTTTGCATTAAAGTCTATTTTGTCCAATATTAGTATAGCTACTCCCACCTTTTTTTGGTTATTTTTTGCATTTAAAATTGTTTCCCAACCATTCTCTTTCTATTTTCTTGTGTCCCTGGATCTAATTTGGGTTTTTTGTAGACAACATACAGATGGGTCATATTTCCTCATCCATTCTGCCAATCTGTGTCTCTTGACTGGTGAGTTTAATCTATTAACTTTCAATGTTATTACTGTCAAAGTATTATTTATTTTAGCCATATTTTCTTTGGGTTTATGTATGTCATGTGCTGATTTTATTTCTTTTTTCTTTTTTTTTTTTTTTTGTCTTTTTGGTTGTTCTTACACTCTCCTCCAGCTCTCTCTCTCTCCAGTTTTTTCCTTTCAACATGGAGAACTCCTTTTAGCATTTGTTGAAGGACAGGTTTCTTATTGGCATACCCTCTTAATTTCTGTTTATCTGTGAATATTTTGGACTTTCCATCAATTTTGAATGCCAGCTTTGCTGGATAGAGAACTCTTGGCTCAAACTTTTTTCTTTTAGTACCTTAACTATGTCATTCCCCTGCCTTCTTGCCTCCATGGTTTCAGATGAGAAATAAGCACTTAATCTTATTGAGCTTCCCTTGTGTGTGATGGTTCTCTTTTCTCTTGCTGCTTTCAGTATTTCCTTTTTGTCTTGAGCATTGGACAGTTTGATGAGTAGATATCTTGGAGTAGGTCTGTTCAGATTTATACTGTTTGGGGTGCATTGTGCTTCCTGTACTTGTACATCCATTTCCCACGATAAGATTGGGAAGTTTTCAGCCCTTATTTCCTCCAACATTCCTTCTGACCCTTTCCCTGTTCTTCTCCCTCTGGGATACCTATAATGTGTATGTTCGTGCATTTTGTGTTGTCATTCAAATCCCTAAGTCCCTGCTGCATTTTTTGTATTTTTTATTCTATCTGTTCTACTATCTGATTTCAGATGTACTGTCTTTCACATACTAATAATAGTGTTTGTTAGAAATGGAATTGTTTAAAACCTTGGAAAATGATTATTTAACTCATGTAAGCAGTGTAGAATAATAGGAATAAAAAAGTGGGGTAACAGTGAAATGGAAAACCAAATAGAGAAAAATATATAGACTGAAAAATATATAGATCAGTATGATGAGGAGAGAGGGAAAGAGAAAAGAAAAGATAAAAAGAAAAAAGTTAATAAAAGAAGGAAAACAGGATAGATATGGTAGAAATAAAAACCAGAATAATTGGGGACTAAACAAAGAGAGATGGACTGTAAGAACAAGAACATAATGCAGAAGATAGAATGATGAGTGAAGGAAAAGATATAACCTTGGTATACAAAATTGGTATACACAGAAAAGGGGAAATCAAGGAAGAGGAAACACAGTAATCAAAAATCAAGTCAGCAGCACCTTGAGGAATTTATTTCTTCATCCAGCTCCCTCCAGATCAATGCCCTGAAGCTCCCACTCTGTGGGTCCCAAAACAGCTCACTCAGGCAGGATTTGCCCCACTCAGCTGTTTTTTGTGAGAGAGATCTGCCTATGTTCTATTGAAAGAAAAAAATTTAAGACCAGATAAAAGGAAAGAGAAGGAAGGCAAAAAGAATAATAGTAATCATAATAGTAAAAAGCAGGAAAGCAAAATGTACAAGACCTAGGAAATTGAAAAATTAACATGAGTAAGAAGCACAGAGGAATAGGATTAGGAATGTGGAATAGGAACAATGAAACAAGAAACAGAACAGAGAAACAAATATATAGAATGATTTAAATTGTTGGAATGGTGAGAAAAGGGGAAAAGAAAACAGATAAGAGAGAAAGAAAAAAGTGAAAAAGAGAAAGTATACAGAGAATAATGGAGAGAGGGAGAAATAGAAATAAGAAAAACTGGAGACCAAATTAAAGAGGTGGAATGAAAGAACAACAATGGAAAACAAAATATATACACATGAAGGAGTGAAAAGAAATAGCATAGGTAGATTAGATCAGTAACCAAAAGAATAAAAGAAAGAAAAAGTAACAAACATAGAAATAAAAGGAGGGGATACAAATGAAGCAAGAAACAAGACAGCAGTAACTCATATTTTTAAAAAAGGAGACATAAAATCCATGGGATATAAGCCCTCTCTCACTTGGAGGTGGAGTGGACATCACCATCCCAGTCCCTTCAGGATTGGGGGAAGAGCTATGGACTAGAGTGGACTTAATGGTATTCTGTTGTAGACATATTGTGATTCAAGCAATGGAAGAAATTATAACAGTGAGGTGGAGCCGGTGGCTACTGGATGCTTTTGGGGCAGGGAGGGGAAGGGCAGTTGAAATACAGGGGCTTTTTTGGGACTTGGGGGTTGTCCTGAGTGGCGTTGCAGCTATGGATGTAGGCCATTTTACATCAGCATACACCATGCAGAACTGTGTGGGAGAGAGTGTGGTCTATGCTTGGTGGCAAGGTCCCAGGATGTGTATATCCATTGCGGGTGATGTGTCACACTGATGAAGGATCTTTGTGTGGGGTGTTGTGGGAGGTGTGGGAGGTGGGGAACATGGGATTCCCTGTAATTTCTGTGTAATATTTAGGTAATCTAAGCACCTTTAAAAATATATATTGATATATAAAATAACATTTATGTAAAAAATAAAGTAAATAGAAGCACAAACACAAAAAAGGAGACATAAGAAAAAAATAATAAACATGGAAAAACAGCATTCTTTCTTAGATCCCTAAGGATCTTCTCAGTCTGATGGTGTTCCTCAATCACTATCCCTGCAGCCTGCCCTCTACAGGTTTTGAACTGGGTTTTAGTGAGTAAAGCAAATAAAAGAAAATGAACTTTTTAAAAAAAATAAGAAATCCAAGAAAAGCTAATACAAAGAAAATATCTATGCTCCCTGTCATAAAGTTTCAGCTGGGTGCCTGATAACCTGGTGGAGCTCTTCTCAAGGAATAGCCAGGAATCAAACCAGGGACCTCATTTATGTTAGGCAGGAATTCTTCCACTGAGTTATTCTGAGTCCTTAGGTTAATTAACCTTTCAGAAGTCTATCATCCGCTTTTCTCTAGGGCAGATTAGATACCTTGCTGTCAGCTGGAGTGGTGCAGATCACTACCTGTCTTGCCTCCTCACTGATGTGAATCCTCTCCTTACCTAGATGGCTGGGCATGACTTCCAGCCTGAGATTATCCCCCTCCCCTCTCTCTGTCTAGTCAGGGTTCGTTCAGATATTCAAGGGGGACCCAGCTGGCTAAACTCACTGCAAAAAAAATCTCTCTCCACTCTCCCAGACCCTTTATCCTGGCAGTGAATCTACTGTCACACTCCCACTTGGAGCAGCGGTCCAGAGTCTCTATCTAGTCTGTCTGCTCTGAGTGCTGGGTATGTGTGCCCCTTCCAGACACTGAGGTAAGCCACTCCCAATTATTCCTGACTTCCCTATCTGTCCAGTACCCTCATAGATGACTCAGAACACCTTCCCATGGACGTAGATGTTGGCTGTACTCTCAGTTAGATACATTTAGCCAGGAGTTTTACCCTCATTTAATACCTCAGGGGTGGGGGAAGGGAGTCCTTCCCAGCAGCTGGGAGTTTTAATAACTCAGCAGTACTTGTTGCGGCTTCTTTGTTTCTCTGCCCCTTTCTCTTATAGGAGTTGGTAAGCAGTGTCCTGGTTTCCTGTGCCCCAAAGCGGTCCCCACGGCAGCCTCTGGCTTTTTCTTTGTTGTTTTAGTGATAGCTAAGTTGTCTATGTCTGACCCATCAGCCATGTTCCCACAATCCCCTCATTATTCTTTTTTTAAGACTTTTTTTTTTCTATTCTTGGTCTCTTACCCTTCCAAATAAATTTGATTACTAGCTTTTCAATTTCTGTAAAAAAGGTTTTTGGGATTTTTTATGCATTTGCATTGAATTCGTAAATTAGTTTGGGTAGAATTGACATCTTAATGATAATTAGTTTTCTAACCCATGAACACGGAATGTCCTTCCATTTATTTAAGTCTTCTTTGTTTTTTTGAGCAATGTTTTGTAGCTTTCTAAATACATGTCCTTTATGTCCTTGGTTAAGTTTATTCCTAAATATTTGAATGTTTTGGTCACTATCATAAGTGACTTTTTTTTTCTGATTTCCTCTTCAGATTGAACATCAGTAGTGTATAGAAACGCTATTGATTTTTGTGTATTAACCTTGTATCCAACCATTTTGCTGAATTCATTTATTAATTCTAGTAGCTTTATTGTGGATTTTTCATGATTTTCTAGATATAGGTCATGTCATCAGTGAATAGTGAAAGTTTTACTTCTTCTTTTCCCATTGGGGTGCCTTTTATTTTTTTGTCTAGCCTAAATGCTCTAGCTAGAACTTCTAGCACAATATTGAAAAATAATGGTGTCAGTGGTCAATCTTATCTTGTTCCTGATCTTAGTAGGAAAGCTTTCAGTCTTTCACCATTGACTACAATGCTAGCTGTAGGTTTTTCATATATGCACTTTATCATATTGAGAAAACTTCCTTCATTCTTATCTTTTAGGGTTTTTATCAAGAAAATGTGCTGTATTTTGTTCAATGCCTTTCCTGCATCATTTAAGAGGTTCTTGTAATTTTTTCTTCAATCTATCAATGTGGTTTATTATGCTAATTGATTTTCTTGTGTGACCCACCCTTACATTCCTGGGATAAAGCCCAGTTGATCATAGTGTATATTGCTTTTAACGTGCTTTTGGATTTTGTTTGCAAGCATTTTGTTGAGGATTTTTGCATCTATATCCATTAGAGATATTGGTCTATAATTTTCTTTTTTTTTTTTAATAGTATTTTATCTGGTTTTGGAATTAGGATGGTGTTTGCTTCATAAAATGAGTTTTGTAGCATTCTTTCCTGTTCAATTTTTTTGGAAGAGCTTGAACAAACTCAACTTCTACATTTTCTATTTTTTTGGTATACAGTTGCCATAGTATCCTCTTGTGATCTCTTATTTCTATGGGGTCAATGGTAATGACCCCCAATCATTTCTTATTTTGTGTCTTCTCTCTTTTTTTCTGTCAGTCTGGCTAAGGGTTTGTCGATTTTGTTGATCTTCTCAAAGAACCAATTTTGTGTTTTGTTGATTCTCTCTATTGTTTATTGTTCTCAATTTCATTTATTTCTGCTTGATCTTTATTAATTCTTTCCTTCAGCTTGGTTTGGCATTACTTTGCTGTTCTTTTTATAGTACTTCCAGGTGCACAGTTAGATCTTCAATTTTAGTTCTTTCTTCATTTTTAATGTAAGCATTAAGGGCTATAAATTTCCTTCTCAGCACTGCCCTTGCAGTGTCCCATAGGTTTTGATATGTTGTGTTCTCATTTTCATTTTTCTCAAGATATTTGGTGAATCCTCTTGCAATTTCTTCTTTGACCCACTGATTGTTTTAGAGTGTGTTGTTTAATCTCCATATTTTCCCTTTTTTCTGTCCATTACTGATTTCCAGTTTCATTCCCTTATGATCAGAGAAAGTGTTTTGTATAATCTAAATCTTTTTGAATTTATTGAGACTTGTCTTTTGACACAACATATAGTCTGCTGGATCTTGCTGTTTTGGGGTGCAATGCTCTATAGATGTCTGTTAGGTCTAGTTCATTTATCATATTATTCAAGTCCTTTGTTTCTTTATTTATCCTCTGTCCAGATGTTCTATCCAGTACTGAGAGTGATGTATTGAAATCTCCACCTATTATTGTAGAAACATCTATTTCTCCCTTCAGCTTTGCCAGTATGTGCTTCATGTATCTTCAGGCACTGAAGTTAGTTGCATAAATATTTAGAATAGTTATTTCCTCTTGTTGAATTACCCCTTTTATGAATATATAGTGATCTTCTTCATCCCTTATAACCATTTTGCATTTAAAATCTATTTCATCTGTATTGCTACTCCAGCTCTTTCTTTTTTTTTTTTTTTTTTTTTGGTTACTATTTGCATGGTATATCTTTTTCCAAGCTTTCACTTTTAGCCTGGTTGTGTCATTACATCTCAGTTGAGTCTCTTCTAGACAACATATCGGTGGGTCATATTTTTTAATCCACTCTATCATTCTGTGTCTTTTGATTGAGAAGTTCAAGCCATTAATATTCAATGTTATAATGGTAAAGGCATTAATTACTTCATCTATTTTGACCTTTGGCTTTCAGCTGTCTTATCATATTATAGTCTACTTTTTTACCCTTTCTAATATTCTTCATTTCTACACTCTAATCCAAGTCTCTTATTTTTGTTTTTTTCCTTTCTTGCTGCAGCACTCCCTTTAATATCTCTTGTAATTCTGGTCCTTTGGTAACATATTCTATCAGTTTTGTTTGTCTGAGAAGACTTGGAATTCACCCTCATTTTTGAAGGACACCTTTGCAGAATTCTTGGCAGGCAGTTTTTCTCTTTCAATACCTTAAATATGTCATAACTTTCTTCACTCCTCCATGGTTCCTGATGAGAAGTCGCACTTAATCTTATTGAGTTTCCCTTGTATGTGATGCTTTGCTTTTCTCTTGCTGCTTTAAAAATCTTCTCTTTATTTCTGATATTTGTCATTCTGTATAGTTGGTGTCTCAGGGTAGATCTATTCATGTTTTTTCTCTTTGGGGTGCATTGTCCTTCTTGGACATTTATATATCTGTCTTTCATAAAGGTAGGGAAGTTTTCAGTCATTATATCCTCAAATATTCTTTCTGCCCCTTTTCTATTCTTTTCTCCTTCTGGGATGCTGATAATACATGTGTTTTTTGTGTTTCACATTGTCATTCAATTCCCTGAGACCCTGTTCCATTTTTTCCATTCTCTTTTCTTTCTGTTCTCCTGTCTTTGCTGGTTCAAATATTCTGTCATCAAAATCACTAATTCTATCTTCAAACATTTCAAATCTGCTCTTATGTGCCTCTAATGTATTTTTAATCTCATCTATTGTGCTTTCATTCCCATAAGGTTAGTTACTTTTCCTTGTAGACTTTCAAAATTTTCTTTATGCTCACCTAGTGTCTTCTTAATATCTTTTATCTCTTTAGTCATATTTTCTTTCAGTTCTTTAAAATGATTTATGAGAGTTGTATGATTATCATTGATTAATTGTCTCAAATCCTGAATCTCTTCCTGAAGAGATTGGTTTGTTCCTTTGGCTGGGCCATCTCTTTCTGTCTCCTAGTATGGCTTGTAACTTTTTGTTGACGTCTAGCATCTGACATGTTGGTGAGTTTATTCTGATGGTCAATTTTTTTCTCTTACCTATTATTATTTTTTAACAGCTGTTTGATATTTGGTTCAACTTATCCTGCCTTTAAAATTGCCCAGCTTAAGTTATCAAAAACAGTGCCAGAGACTTGCTAATGGAGTGCACAGTTTCTAGCATGTATGGGGTAAAGACAGCTCCCAGAGCAGTTTCTGTCTATGTAATTTCCAGATCAGCCAGCAGATGGCTCTTGTTGGCACATGTTTGAACAGAGGTGTTTCTCAGTATTCCTTTGTTTTCATCTGACCAGAGCCAAGATTCAAAGTGGCTTCCCCTGGCTGAATTCATTGCATAAAGGCCCCTGAATCCCCCTCCCTTTACCCTTGTAAGAACTGGGAGGGAGGAAGATGTCTGCTACCCTCTCAGTCAGCTTGAATGTGCCATGGGTATTACCACCACTGACTGTCTCAGGGGTGGGGGAGGGAGCCATCCCCAGCAGTTGGGAGGTTTAGTAACTCACATTTTGTTGCTTCAGCTTCTTCCTCTCTGTCTCTCAACTTCCTGGGAGTTATGAAGCATCATCCTGGTTGGCTGACCCCCAAAGTAGTTCCCTCTGGCAGCTTTAGACTTTCTCCATTGTTTTTGTGAGTGTGCTAAGCCTTATGTGCTAATCCAACATTATGTTCCCACAATTCAGATCCCCATAGATTTTGATATGTTGTGTTCTCATTTTCATTTGCCACAAGATATTTACTGAATTCTCTTTCAATTTCTTCTTTGACCCACTGATTGTTTAAGAGTGTGTTGTTTAATCTCCACATATTTATCAATTTTCCTTTTTTCTGTCCATTTTTTATTTCTAGCTTCATTCTGTTTGATCAGAGAAAGTGTTTTGTATAATCTCAATCTTTTTAAGTTTATTGAGACTTGTTTTGAGACCCAACATATAGTCTGTCTTGGAGAAGGATCCATGGACACTTGAAAAGAATGTATATCCTGCTGTTTTGGGATGTAATGCTCTATAGATGTCTTTTAGATCTAGTTCATTTATCATATTATTCAACTTCTCTGTTTCTTTATTTGGCCTATGTCCAGATGTTCTATCTAATACTGGAAGCAGTGTATTGAAGTCTATTGTTGTAGAGACATCTATTTCTCCTTTCAGCTTTGCCATTTTTTTTTTTATGGTGTGAGGTAGTAACTCAAGTTCGTTCTTTAGCACATAGACATCAACTTTCCTCAGCAGCATTTATTAATGATACTATTCATTCCCTTATTTAATGTACTTGGTGCTCTTGACAGAAATCATTTGGCCACAAATGAGTATTTCATTTCTGGAAATATAATTCATTCCCACTAGTCTATGCCTCTCTTTTCATATGTACCACAGTGCATTGATTGTTAGGGCTTTGTAGTAAGTTTTTAAATTGAAAGCATGAGAATTCCAAATTTGTCCTTCTTTAGGAATACTGCTAAGGCTATTATGAACCACTTGTGATTCCATATGAATTTGAGGATTCCCTTACTGCAATGAAAGTCTCCTGAAATTGTGATAATGGTTCTTTGAATTTGTAGATTTCTCTGGAGAGTATTGGCATCTTAAGACTAAGTCTTCCAATCCAAAACTTTAAATATCTTGCCATTTATTTATGTGTACTTTAATTTTTCAGCTGTTTTGTCATTTACAGTCTAAGTTCCTTTACTTTCTTGGTTAAATTTATTCATAGATTTGCTACTTTTTAGATGCTATTTAAATGAAATTTAATTTCCATTTCACATTGTTCATTGCTTGTGTATAGAAACATAACCAGTTTTCACATCTTAATCTTGTATACTGCAACTTTACTGAGTTGATTTGTTAACTCAACTCAGTTGAGTCCATTTATTTGACCTTTATAAATTTCTTTGACAATATCTTATGATTTTTCATGTTAAACTACTATTCCTTGGTTAATTTTATTCATAATTTTTTATTCTTTTGATGCTATTGTATATTGAGTCACTTCATTAATTTCAATTTTGGATTGTTTGCTGCCTGTGCACAGGAATACAACTGATATTTTTACATTGATTTTAAATCCTGAAGGCTCACTGAACTCATTTATCACCTCTGATATCTTTTCAGAAATTGATTACTTTGATTATTCTTCCTTTCCAATCAAGAGGACCTTTATTTCTGATGTAGCCCAATTATCCTGGCTAGAATGCACAGTACAAAGTTGAGTGGCAGTGGATAATGTGTGGATCCTCTACTCAATCCTGATTTTAGGCAAAAGCTGGCCAGCTCTCCTTAGGATTTTGAGGAACATTGTTGCTTGTGGCTATGAAATATGCAACTTTGGCAATTTGTGACCTCTTGCTCAGATGTGCATAATAGTAACCTGAATGGTCTCCCAACTCCATTTTAAATCTCTTAGCCATAGTAATTCTATTTTGTTTTATTTCTTCTCACATGCTTTATCTTATGCTAAATTGTCATACAAAGTTGGTGCTTTTTCTTTTAAAATATTATTCTTTTTATGGACTTATTGGTTTATTGCTGCAGCAAGCTTTATTTATAGACAATTTATAGGACATTTTATATCTAGTATAAAACTATCTGGCTAAAACAACTGCCTTCCAATTTTATCATTTTTCAGACTTTCCTTAGCTCCAATAGAAGGCATGAACTTAATTTTTACCTATATATTAGTCAGCCAAAGGGGGGCTGATGCAAACTACGAGAAATCTGTTGGCTTTTATAAAGGGTATTTATTTAGTGTAAAAGGTTGCAGTTACAAGGCCCTAAAGAGCCCAACTCGTTTGCTTTCTCACCAAAGTCAGTTTCTATGTGTTGAAGCATGATAGTTGCCAATCTTTGCAAGGATTCAGTCTTCATCTCTCTCAGTTACCGGGTAGCCTAGGACCTGTTTCTTTCTGGGCCTTCTCAGCTGCTCTCCTGGTCTCTTCACAAGATCAGCTATAAATTATCAGGCAAATTGTTCATTTATATCCAGAGCCCCAGGATTAAACATGACAGAACTCTCTCTCTTTCCCTGTGTCTTCTCTAGTTAGTGTCCATTTATATCAGTCCACCAAGGGGATGGGTACTCAATCTGAGTCATGCCCTTCTGATATGGTTGAATCAAAGCCCTAATATTAACAGGTAATTTAATCAAGACATGTCAGCTGAATCTAAAGCATTCAAAGGGTAGCAAACCCAGAGGACTAGATTAGTTTACAAACATAATCTCTCTTTTTGCAATTCATAAATAATCTCAAACTGTCACACATATATAGCATAATTGCTGGCTTAAACAACACTAAGTGCCCATTATCTAACAATAAGAACTCTGCTTGCATACACAAATAAATTTTTGTGTATCTGTAGTAAGCACAATCTAAATTTGAGGGCCTTTTCCTAACAGCTTCTTCAAGTACACAGGGTGTAAACAAATGTGAAACAGTTCACATAATTGTATTGAATCAGGATAGTTCTCTATAAGAACTAATGTCTTATTAGATTTTGACATTAGATTAATGTCAAAAAGAACTGGTATCTTAATCATTTTCCAGCCTGAGTTGCTCTGATGTATTTATATATTATCTTCAATTTAATATTTTGCCACATTTATTGCATTTATGATGTATATTTTTAACAGTAACATTCTGAAGATTTCTAAGGTGTATACTTTGAGTAAATGTCTGTCCACATTCATTATATTTGTTGGATTTCTCTCCAGTATGAACTCACTGATGTTCCATAACTCTTCAAGAATGAGAAAAGTCTTTGCTACATTATTTAAATTTGTAAGGTTTCTCTTCAGCATGAATACTCACATATTACATAAGGTTTGAGCACTGGACAAAAGCTTTGTCCATTATTAACATTGGTAAGGTTTCTCTCCTGTATGTATTATCTCATGTCTATTTAGATTAGACAATTGGGTAAAGACTTTCCCAAATATATTACAACTATTTGGTTTCTCTCCTGTATCGATTCTTTGATGTGTAATAAGTTCTGAGCATTGCTTAACAACTTTCCAAAATCTATCACTTTTGTAATGTTTCTCTCCATATGAATTATCTTATGTCTATAAAGATTAAGGCATTAAGCATAGACACCCTCACATTCATTATTTTTGTATTTATTCTCTGAAAAGTGAATTCTCTGATGTTTTCTGAGATTTGATGTTTGGTTAAAATTTGCACCACATTCATTACATTGATAAGTTTTCTTTCCATTATAAATATTCTGGTCATTATTTAGGTCAGAGTCTTCACTAATGGCCTTCTTAATTTTGTTGTACATGTTAAGCAATGATGGATAGATATTAACCCACTGATATTAATCATAATTACAGATTTTTCAGATTTTTCAAATTTCCTTTGAGGGGAACAGGAGTTTTTCAAAATTTGATGTGCACATTTACTTATAGAAACACTCTGTTCTGCAAAAGTAACTGACTTAAAATGAGATTTTACTGTAATGTTTTATGGTCTTGATATGTTTTGACAGTGAAGTATTTTTTCTTAGTGGTTATTCTAATTTGATTTCATCCTTCATAATATCCTTTATTCACTTCACACACACCCTCATTTCCCATCTTTCTTAAAGTATAAAAACTCAAGGCTAAAGTTTGAAAAATTTCCCAGTATCACTTTTTGGAATGATTTTCTATGCTCTGCTCTGGTGGCAAGTCTTTTGTGCCATAATAGGAAGATACAGCTGAAACATAATTAAATATCAAATTCTCCCAGTAATTAGACTTAAGTGAAGATACTTAACAAGTAAACATTACAAAAAATTATTATCTGAAAGAGAAACAGAGTATAAAACTTTCTAAAAATATGCACTGACTCAGAAAAGTGTTACTTCTACAGAAAGAGAATATAGATTATTCCATAAATAGATGGTGAAATTAAAAGTATTTGCAAGACTACCCATTTAGACAAGAAAAGCCAACCATGGACTCACCAATGAAGCAAAAGTAATATACAAGTTAAGGATTGAAAAAATAGGGTTAAACAAACACATGCATATTTTACTGGCAATTTTCATAGGGTTTGTTCATAAATGATTAAAATCCACCTTATCTTAAAATACATTGAATTGAAAATTGTCATCCAAAAACCTAATATGGTTAAAAACCAAAATCATAATTAACTGATGTTGGGGAGAGTCTTAATTTCCTAATTGCTAAAATAACTCCTGTAACGTGTAGACACAACAGGAAATTGACTCTTGGTTTCAGAGAAATCTTGCTTCTTCCTATGTCATTATCTTTTGGCTGGCCAGGAATTTTAGGGTACCTTTACCACCCCATTGCCTGCAATGCAGATGGCAGCATCTTATCCTTTCTTTTCTGGATTCCACTATCTTCCAGCTTCTGCCTTCTCCCATCTCCTTCTAGTGTAATACCTCTGCTTATAAGGACTTAAGCCATATAGGATTAAAACCCACAGTCATTTAATAGGGGCTCAAATTATCTATTACTATCTTGAAAATTCTCATTACAAATTGGTTCACACCAATAGAACAAGTGGCTGGGACCTGAACATACACTCTGTGGGGAGCATGATTCAATCACCAGCAGTGAGCCTACTCTAAAAGAGAAACTCAATAAAATGGAATTGCAAAACAAGAATATAAGAAACAACAAACCCTAAAATCTTGAATACAACAGAGATGTACCATGAAAAATATATCCTTCACTATAATTAGTATTTCCAACTATCACTTCATACCATAAAATAGCAGGCATTTTGAATCATTGTGATGTAGCATATGGCAGTAAAATTTACAGGAAATACATTTCAATTATTAGTAATGAACTCTACTGAGAAAATAAGACCAATTTAATAAGTAAGCATTTAAATGGTATTTGGGAGCTTTATTAATTAGGTTATGAATGTATTACTGTTACATATACATGCAATGTAAATGCCACAATCTAGCTTTAGAATCAAAGGAAGGCCTTATCTTCCTGAAAAAGTGAACAACAGGAGAGGTGAAAATATGATGAGAGTAATATATATAAAATCAATACTTGAGAATATTTATACTTTGACTGAGATATGGGTTGAGGAAAGTGGTTGAAAATTCTAATGATTATATTGGCCTGCAGTAACTTAAACTGACAAAACAAACATTTTAATAAATAGGGAGTGCATACTAATAATTTATTTCTATTGTCACTGAATAGGTATAAACTTGAGCATGTTATTTTAGAAATGTTCTATCTAAAACAAATCAGAAAGTGAAAACATTCAAGACTCAGTTCTGGTAAACATTATAGTAAACAGGAAAAAAACTAAAATAATATTTATTAAGAAGTAAGGTAAAATTTGAGAGTTTACTCATATGCCAAAGAACATCTAAAATCCCCAGAATCATTTGTAGATAAAGAATTGTATAAAGTAAATGAATACATCAAAGGATTTTACAGTTGGAGAAATGCAGCAAATAAAGGATAAATTTATAGTCTTGGTTCACACTAGGAAAAAGATTTTGAAGGGAAATAGAGGCTTATGTTTTCCTACGTGTTTGAGAAGGTACCTTGTGATCTTATGAAATTACTAACTCTGAATTTCTGAAGGACCATGTTTGAAATATCCATATAATTGGGAATTATAAATCAGAAAATATGTATTCCTGTTCACTTGGGATTGCTGAAAAAAATTCCCAAATCTCCACCACTCCCTTTACATACTTCTAACATGAGACTAATGTTTTGTAGAATTGTAAAAATGTCTAAATAGACAGAGAGGCCCTTGGAAATATGCACTGATTTTCAACAGTTCTCCAAGTATTGGGGGAGTAGAATAGAGGTTATTGTTTGCTCCAAAAATGTGATCAGTATCAGCTTAAAAATAGATCAACCTGCTTATTAGGGAAAAAAAGATCATGATTCTTCTGGGGATTCCCCACATTTCAACCCAATTCTATGCTCAGCAAAGGCAGAACCTGATAAAGGAACCTAGAAAATTATTTCCCTAAAACCTGTTTCCTGACAGCACCTTTAGAAAACATAGGAAATATTTTAAACTTGAAGCTTCTGAACTCCATATTCAAGAACTACCAAATCACACATAAGGTGTGGAATTGGGCTTTTGAGTTTTAGGCCAAAAGATTTTATGTCATTGAATTTTCAGAATCACAGTAACTTAGAAGGAATGATGAAGATCACCTGTAGAAATGGGAAGGTTACATTATGAAGAATTTCACTTCTACCTTAAAAAAACGCTTTGTAATGACATCATCAACATGGCAAAATAAAATATCCCTTGGAAAAGTCTTCCTTCAGGATCACCTGCCAAATGTACAAATCCCACTTTCTTGGAACTCTAGACAAGAGATTGAAGCAGAACACCACAAATGCTGACTCAAAGATAAAGAAAATAAAACATCAAAATCAGGTACGTGATTTATGTCCTAGGTCTGCCAGTCCAGGATCCACAACTCTGACCCACACAGCATGGGATTCACACAGAGGCAGCACAGCTCAAGTCACTCCTGCCATGGATGCTGGCCATAGAGCCACTGACAGCAATGAGGTAAAATTCCATACATACCCAGGCACAGGGACCCAAGTACACAAAGATTTAGGGCAGAACACAAGCAGCTATGGAGTGCCACATACAAAAATGCCCCCCAAGGCAAAAAGAGATCATGGCATACCTGTTTGCAAGAGGTACACAAACTCAATTCAGTTTTCTGTATGCTGGACCATGTAAATACAAAATGAAACTCTCTGGAGTGACCTCATCTGGTTCTCTGGGATTGTATACCCTAAGCGGGGGGAAGCAAAGACAGAAAATCCTCACAGGAAACAAATAAAGGAGGAAAACTGAATTGTGGTAAGACAAGATGGTCCAAGAACTGAAAAGTGTAATGTGTGAGAGAGAATTTAAATAAATCATAGGAACTTGGGATAAAATTCAGGACAAAACAGATCAAGATTCCTGGAGAAGTAAAAGAATATTTCTCCTAGAGGTGAAAAAATTGCATAAAACAGGGCAATCTTAAAATTGTGCTCCATATCCAGGACACAAATAAGGGAGAGAACAGATAGGAAAATCTGAGCAGTTAAACATGGCCTGCTCTGAGGATCCAGAATAAGTTAGAACAAGCATCAAAACAGAGACTTAACACAAATCCAATTAAAAAAAATAAAACATATGCAAGAGAGCCAAACTCACCTTCACTGTTAACTTATCAAAACAATAAGATGTCCAGACATCAGCAAAAATTAAAAATGATACTGAGAAACAGGATGATAAGGGTCAGCTAAGTAACCAAATTAAAACATCAGCAGAGATACAGAATTTGGAACATCTAAGTAATGAAGTTCAAACAAACCTCATAAATCAAATTCAAGGAGGTGAAGGAAAATATGATAGAAATAAACTAATGGTGGATATAGAGCTAAAGAATATAAGACATATGACAATATAGAAGAATTTGTAATTTTAAAAGGAAACAACAGATATAATGAAGATGGAATTCAAAATAATGGAGATTAAAAATACAATGGAGGAATAAAAGAGGAAATTTGAATGTGAAGAAGAAAGAATCAAGAATCAGTGAAATAGAAAACAGGAAAATAAAAACCATACATTCAAAAAAAAAAACCCAGAAAATAATAGAAAAAATTGAGCAGTGTTTTAGGGATTTGAGTGACAGCATGAAGCATACAAACATGTATATCATGGCTGTCCCCAAATGAGAACAGAAGGGAAAAGGGCCTAAAATCTCCCAACTATTAAAGACATAATCATACATGCCCAAAAGTGCAACATACTCCAAATGGAATAAAACCTAACAGATCTACTCCAAGACACATAAAAATCAGAATGACAAATGCAAAAGATGAAAGAGAGAATTCAGAAAGCAGCTAAAGAAAAGCAATTCATCATATACAATAGATCCTCAATAAGAGTAAGTGTCCATTTCTCTTTAGAAACCATGGAGGTAAGAAGGCAGTGGTATGATATATTTAAAGTACTAAAAGGGTAAAATTGCAGGCCCAATGTTCTTTTTTTTTTCTGGCAAAAAAATATTCATAAAAAATGAAGCAGTGTTTAAAATATTCAAAGAAAACACAAACCGAGAGAGTTCTACAAAATACCTGCCCTACAAGACTTGCTAAAAAAGTTTTTCATTTGAAAAGAAAAGACAGGAAAAAGTAGGTTGGAGTAGTGTGAAGAAGTGAAGATTGTCAATAAAGGTAAGAAAAAAAAAGGGCAAATGCAAAATTCAAGCATACTGTATCATCAATATATAATTTCATTATTTAATTTCTATAAGAATCAGAATACAATTGAATAAGAAAAAGTGATATTTGATGATAATATAATGCAAAATATCAATAGATAATGTGGGGAAAACAATATAGAGTGAGAAAACAGGAATATGGGGGAAGAGAATGTGTATGCTTGTGAATCTGTTAGTATGTTTTCAAATTAGAAGGTTATAGACATAAGTTGTATAATATAAATCCCAGGGTAACCATAAAGAAAGTATTTGAAAAATATAAAGAAACAAAAATAAGGAAGGGATCAGTCACATACATCACAAAATATCAAATCCACAGAAAAGGATGCTGCAATAAAGGAAAGGAGAGACAAAAATATATGGCATATTTAAAAACCCAAGAACAAAATAGCTGAATTCAGTACTGACTTTACAGGAATAACACTGAAGGTGAGTGGATTAAAAGCCCCAATCAAAAGATGCAATTTGAGGATTGGATAAAAAAAAAGTATGATACAAATATAGGTTGTTACAAAAGACTCACCTTTGACTTAGAGACAGACATAGGTTGAAAGTGAAAGACTGGAAATATATAATACATGCAATTAGTAACCATAAAAGAGCTGGGGTAGCTATACTTACATCAGGATAAATAGGATTTTAGTAAAAAACTGTTAGAAGAGACAAATGATGCTTTATATTAATAAAAAGGTTGAGCCACCAATATGATACAACAATCAAATATATATTCATCTAACCATGGTGCCTAATAATACATGAAGCAAACACCAGCAAACTGAAGGGAGGAATAGAAAACTCTACAATAATAGTTGATAACTTGAATAAATCACTTTCTTATATAGATAGAACCTCTAGGCAGAAGATCTATAGGGAAACAGAATTTGAATGATCTGATAAAGAAACTAGACATAAAGGACACATATAAAACATCGCACCCACAAAACAGTAGAATAAACATTCTTCTAAAGTGCACATGTATCATTCTCCAGGATAGACCACATGTTGGGTAAAAAAATAAGGCTCAATAATTTTTAAAATATCAAAATTATACAAACATGTTCTCTGCTGGAATAAATAACAAGGAGAGAATGGAAATTCAACAAATATGTGAAGTTAAATAACACACTCAATCAAACATTGGGTCAAAGAAGAAATTACAAGGGAAATCAGTAAATATCTTGAAATGAATGAAAATAAGAACACACCATATCAAAATTTATGATTCTATATATACAAAATCCACATGAATCTATGAGAAAGATACTAGATAAAATAAATGAGTTCAGCAATATGGCAGTGTACAAGATTAATATGCAAACTCATATGGAAAAGCAAGGGACCCTGAATAGCTAAACTATCTAGACAAAGAACAGAGTTGGAGAACTCACACTTTCCAATTTCATTTACAAAGCTACAGAAATCTAAAGTGTGGTACTGAAACAAGGTCATATATATAGAAAATTGGAATAGAACTGAGAGTACAGAAATAAAACTGTACCTCTAGGGCCAATTTGTTTTAATGAGAGAGTGAAGTCCTCTCAATAGGGAAAGAAATCTCTTCATTAAATGGTGCAGGAAAAAAACCTGGATATCCACAAGAAGATGAATGAAAGTGAACCCATGCACCACAAAATATATGTATAAACCTCTAAATTAATCAATAACTCAAATAAAAGAACTAAAACTACAAATTCCTAGAACAAAATTTTGAGAAATGCCTTCAAGTCCTTGTAATATGCAATGGTTTCTTAGACTTTACACAAAGAGCACAAACAACAAAGGAACAAAAATAGTTAAATTGGAATTAATCAAAATTAAAAACTTGTGCATCAAAGAACATTATCAAAAAAAGTAAAAACACAACCTACAGAATAAAAGAAAAATATATGGAAACCATATACCCTAAAAGGGTTTAATATTCAGAATATATAAAGAACTTCTACAAATCAACAAAATGTCAACTCAATTTTTAAAAAGGACAAAGGATTCTAAAGGATATTTCTCCAAAGATGAAAAGTTCATAATAAATATTCACTAAGTACATAAGAAGATGCTAAACCTTCTATGTCATCAGGTAGATGCACAATAAAACCATAGTGAGATATCTCTTCACATCAACTATAATAGCTATTATTTAAAAGAATGGAAAATAATTGTTGGCAAACAAGTGGAAAAATAGGAACCCTTGTGAATTGGTGGGAATGTAAAATGGTGTAGCTTCTGTGGAAAACAGTTTGACAGTTCCTCAAAAAGATAAACAGAGAAATATCTTATGTAGCAATCCCAATTTATGTGGCAGTTTGATATTATTTATGAATCCCCCAAAAAGATATTGATTATATTTGTAAACTAATATATTCCACTAGGCATGAAACCCTTTGATTGTATTAAACTCAAGGTTTCACTTTTACTTTATTAAATCAAGATTAGGGCTTTGGTTTGACCACATCATTAGGGCAATGCAGTTTGAGTCCCTACCCCCTTTGTGGGCTATATAAACAGATAGTCACTCAAGGAGAACAAAGAATAAGGTACATACAGAGGAATCAGGACAGCACCACAGACACAGAAGAGAAATGAACTTTTTCCTGCTGCCCCTGGAATAGTGATGAGTCTGATATTCTACAGCTGACCTTGTTAAGAGACCAGAGTAACAGCCCAGAAAGAAATGAGCCCTCCAGCCTACAGTTGAGAAGAAGCTGAGCTCCCTGAGCCTTAAGAAGAAGAAGGAAGGCTGAACCCTCACTGATGTCACCCACCATCAAATGACTTTGGGTGAGAAAGTACCTCTTATGTATCTTGAGTTGGACTCTTTAGGGCTTTGTATCTGTAAGCTTCTATCCAAAATTAATTCCCTTTATAAAAACCAACAGATTTCTGGTACTTTGCATCAGCACCCCTTTGGCTAATGAATACAATATACAAAATAATTGAAAAGAGGAACTCAGACAGATATCTGTACACCAATGTTCATAGCAGCATTATTCACAATAATGCAAAGGTGAAGCAAACCAAATATCCATCAGGAGAAGAATGGCTAAATAAAATGTGGTATATATAAACAATGGAATATTAATCAGTTTTTTTAAAAATGAAGTTCTGATATATGCCACTAAATGGATGCACCTCAAAGACATTGTGTTGTGTGAAATAAGGCAGACACAAAGGGACAGATATTGTGTGATTACACTTACATGCAATAGCTAGAATAAGCAAATTTCTAAAGAAATAATATAAAGTTACCACATAAGGGGCAGGAAGATTGGGACATTAATACATGATGGGTGTAGATATCTATTTGAGGTTATGGGAAAATTCTGGTAATAGATGGTGGTGAGGGTGACACACAACAGTGTGAACACATTAAACCTACTTAATGATATGCTTGGTAGTGGTTGAGATAAAGTTTGTTGCAAATATATTTCTACAATTACAAAAAAAAAAAAAAGAAAAAGAAAAAGTAATTGATGAGATAATGGCAATGAAATACAATAAGGTATCCTCTACAGGATTTAATATGGAGGAGAAAAATTCAAAAGGACATTATTGGAACAGATGAAAAAATTGGAATATAGACTGTAAGTTTTATATCAATGTTAAATTTCTTGAACATAATATCTTTAATTAAGATGGCTACATAAATAAACATCCTTCTTCTTAGGAAATGTACATGGAAGTATTATGTACTCAAGTCATATGATACATACCACCTACTCTCAAATGTTCAGAAAATATATAGAAAAGTAGATAAATGATAGAGAAATCAATAGATAGGTAGGTAGGTAGATAGATAGATGATAGATAGATAGATGATAGATAGATGATAGATGATAGATAGATAGATAGATAGATAGATAGATAGATAGATAGATAGATAGATAGATCATAGATAGATAGTAACATAGATGGACAGGTAGATAGAATGATATGGAAAATGTGTCAAAATGTTAAAATTGGTGAATCTGAGTGTCTGGAAGATGGTATACTGCAGTTCTTTGTATGAGTTTGGCATTACTTTTGCAACTTTCATGCAATTTTGAAATTACTTCAAAATAAAATGCTTAAAAAGTGGTTTAAAACAAACTTTAGGCAGGAACCTTAAAGTAGAGAAATAAAGGTTTTCAAGTTCTATATACATGGCACTTCATGTAACACTCCACAGATCAGAGCATGGACTCAAATTTCTGAAATACATTTATGATCTCCTGTGATTCCATTGGGCTCATATTAGAATAATCTGGGGAGCCCTTAATTTAAACAATATTGATGCTTGTTCTCCCTGAGACCACTAGACAGAATCTGTGAAGGAGAGACCCATGTGATGGTATTTCCTAAATCTCACTATGTGACCCTAATGTAAAAGCATACTGTTCTGAGGCTGTGAAAGTGTCCAAGTCAAGGCATCATCAGA
>JAKSZT010034583.1:2627989-2642932 GCA_026826555.1 Tolypeutes matacus
ATACTGTTCTGAGGCTGTGAAAGTGTCCAAGTCAAGGCATCATCAGAAATGCTGTATCACCGAAGTTCAGCTACAGCCAATCCTGGACTCCTTCCATGTGACAAGGCATATGGAAGCATCTCCTTCTCTTCTGGGTCTTGTTGCTTCAGCTTCTGGCTGCTCCATCTGTGGCTTCTCTCTCCTGTGTTCCTCTCTGAGCTCCTGCAATCCTTATCTCCATCTCTGTGGCATTTTCTCTGTGTTTCTGCTGCTTTCAGTCTCCAGTTTCTAAAGGACCTAGCAAAAAGACCAAGAGCCACCTTGGGTCACACCTCCTTGTAGTAATCCAATCAAAGGATTCCAGGCCTACAGGAATGGATTAACTTTAAGAACATGACCTTCTCTGGGATCCACAAAAAGCTTCAAACTGTAACATAGTTTACATTTAGGTCTCTATATTTATTGTCACTGCATCCTTTTTTACCCTGCGACATGTTCTAGCCATGTTAACTAAGCTTACTAACAACACCATGCATGACCCTTTAACTAGAACGTTGGACTTGATTCTCTTTTTGACTTCTTCAGCCTTGCTTCTTCACTATACCAATTTTGTCTTGCCCTTAGGACTATACATTCATTTCATTGGCTCCAGGAGAGGAAAATATTCATAGTTCCTTCCTCATTCTAGCCCAACCTCTGTGTCTTATCAGTCCTAAGTGATCTCATTAGCTCTTTTTGCATCATTATTGTTGAACGTATTACACTGTATTGAAATCACATGCATGTTTTTTTTTCTTCCACTAAATGATAAGATTTATAGGGAATGGATTTTGTTTAATTCACTATGTCCCTCCTACAACAATTGGAATGCCTAGAACATAGTCATCACTCAATTTGTATTTGCTGAAAGCATGTAATTCTCCTTTCAATCTGCTACAGTGATATTTAAATTTAAAATATATTAAATGAAACAATTGTGGATTCACATCAGGGTCAGAGTTTATTTGTTTTGTTGTTTGATCATCAACTCTGTATATTCTTTTTTTTTTTTTAACATGAGAAACACGTTTATTGGAAATATTCTAACACATTTTCTGGACAAGTAATCATAAAATAAATAGTAACACAGAGACTATGAACATATAATTTTTTCACCCTGCAAACAAACAATATACCTTCTTTTCAAGTTTCATGGACAGTGGCAGAAATCAATAAATATTAGGCTACAGAGAATATCTTGGTAAATTTTGAAAAGTAGAAATTGTATATTCTTTTTAAAACTGATTATTGTGGAAGTGACTAAACACACACATATTACTCTAGGTTCAATATTAATAGATGGGAAAAGCAAAAAATAAAAAATTAAAAAGTGAGTTGCTGCAGGAATATAGTAATTTACTGTCTTTGAACATTTGTGGCCTTATCTTTGAAAGAAAAGGGGAGGAAATGAATGACCATCAAAGTACATTACAACAATGAACTAGCTTTCAACTTGTGTCTGTTACTCTTTATTCAGTAGGATCTTCATTTAACTTATGGTATCACTCTGCCACCTCATGGCGATTCTATTTCTACCACCTGTAAGAGAAATATTTATGCTCTCAACTATTATTTTGGAGGAGGATTTTATATTCCTGGACTATTTAAATATTTACCAATTGACATGAAATTTAGCTGAGAAAAAATAAATAATTTTGAGTCAATTTGGCAATATTAGGGGAAGATTAAAGTCAACTTTTCTTTATCATTATGTTAAACTATCATAAACTTTAAAAATATGCCTTGTATGTGGCCAGAAAGAATACTGGACTGGGGTTTTAAAAATCTGGGCTTCATTTGCCTACTTCTGATATCATCAAAACATTTGAATTTGGTTTACTCATTTGAAATATTTTTATTACCATTGGAAATTATTACAAAATGCAGGAAGTTCCTGAGGAAATTGAGCATTGGATTAGGTATTCTGTATGTAAGATTAATGATTCATAACTGAAACTATCTAAATAAGCATGTTGGGACGTGGGAAGAGTTATATGGTTAACCAGCTGAGCACAGTTCAAATGAACAGAAGGTCACTGTTCCCACGATATCACTTGCTCCCAGCCACTTTTCACTATTTCCAAAGCAAGTTGTATTGGCATTCTAGTAAAAAGCTCATTGAGAAATAAAGGCTTGATGAATTTGTACCCAATCTGTAACAATTTTCAGTTCTAGAATAAAATTTCATTGTCTTTGTGATTTTTGAACTATGTTGATCCTCAATATATTGAGCAACAACAGTGAGTGCTCCCAGACCAGCAAGAAGAAAAAAAAAAATAGCTTAAGCTCTTGAAAATTTCAGACAGCAAAGGAACACTCATTGTCTGGGCCAGTCAGCTCCCATTGTACCCAGGAAAATGGAGTGCATTAGTCAATAAACCAAATTCAAGCCCTTGCAAAGAGAAATTAACAATGTGTGTTTCTTTTGGAGAGCCAGGTTGATAATTTGCTATATTTTAATACTCCACACAACATGGCAGGTTCTTCTGTGCATCCCAAAGAAACAAATGGAGAGAAGTGTGTCTTCTAAAGTAGGCATAAGTGGAATTTTAGCCATTTCTAGTTAATTTTCTTCTCTTGCCTTTGCGATTTAAGACAGTTTTGCAGTCCTAACTGAAGAGTTAAACTTACAGGTCCATTCAACTGTAGCAGCAATTAGTACTCCAGAGAAACTGTAATTTACAACAGCTGAAAACAGCATTGCATGAAACATATATATAATGTATGTTTTCTTCTTTAATTGAAAGTTCAATCTTAACTTATTTCTGACTAGTGTAAAGAGTGTCAGGAATCTGCATTTATTTCATTTGTAAATTTTTTTATATTTTTATTTAACACATTTAGAAATGCTAGGAGAATTAAATGCTATCAAAGGTTTGTAGTTGACATGCAAATAGCGCACAGTTTTCCAAAATGTAAAGTAAAATATAAATATAAATAATGTGTGGTTTATATATCAATGTAAACATGATATATGATATTGAAAAATATATCTATTTTTATGTCTTTATATATTTCAATCTTTAACTATATTTCTCTATATTTTTATCATCTATCTATCACCTATCTACCCATTCTCTCTCTTTTTCATCATTATCATCATCTATCTTGATCAAAAGCCATGCATCCCTTTACCCTTCTTCAAACATTGGGATAAAGAGGAGATTTCTGCACTGGGACAGATATCCTTTCTACATGAGAGAGAGTCTCAGAGGCCCACATCTCCTTTCTCCTTAATGCTCTCAATCTCCCAATGACATCCAAGAAGACTAATCTCATTATGTATTTTTTTGTGTGTGTGAGGGGTAAATATATTTATTATTGAACCATCTTCATTTGTTATCTGAATAGATACTTCTGTACATAGAGTACATGCCAGCTCAGAGCTTTGACCATTTATAAAATCAGGACCAAGGAGGTCAACTCACTGATGGGATGTGGTCACTTGCCTCTTTCATTTTTTTATTTTAAAAGATGTTTAGATTACATAAATCTTACACAAAAATTACAGGGATTTCCATGTTCCCCACCTCCCACACCTCCCATAACATCCCACATAAACATCTTTCATTAGTATGGCACATTACCTGCAATTGATATACACATCCTGGGGCTTTGCCACTAAGCATGGACCATAGTTCACATCGTAGACCACACTCTCTCCCACACAGTTCTACATGTTATATGATGATGTAAAATGGCCTATATCTGTCGTTGTAATGTCACTCAGGATAATTCCCAATCCAGAAAAAGCACCTGTATAACAACTGCTTTTCCCTTCCCTGCTCCAAAAGCCTCCAGTGGCCACTGGCTCCACATCACTGTTGTAATTTCTTCCATTGCTTGAATCACATTATGTCTACAACAGAATACCATTAAGTCCACTCTAATCCATAGTTCTTCCCCCAATCCTGAGGAGTTTGGGATGGTGATGTCCACTCCACCTCCAAGTGAGAGGAAGCTTATATCCCATGGATACGGTGGATGGGATTATCCTGCCTGTGGCTGCAGGCTCTCTCCATTCCCTGGGTTGGCTGTTGTCCATCATCATATCCTCACCAGGTGACTTGGGTGAGTCCATTGAGCTGTAGAGTAGGAGTTGCAGCTCCACTGAGATTCCAGGCACAGCTGGCACATGGGCAGGTCAGAAGCTCCAGTCTCTGGAAGTACACCTACAAACTCCAGCATCACATATAGGTTTGAATAGAAGGGACTGATGGACCATGTTCAGGGAGGACTTATTTGAGTCCAACTCTGTCACTCTCAGGAGCAAAGATTCCAAAGTAGGCCCACTGATAAGGCATCAATCTCTGGAGCTATCCTCCCTTATATATGATCTGGGTGTCCCCAGAACCCTCAGGAGCCCCTCTGTGTGGGATGATACCCACTTTGGTGTTCTATGAGATCCTACTGAGGTGTGCATAAGTGTTACCTCTGGGATGACCTCCTGGCTCTCTTTGAAGTCTCTTAGCCACATGAACTCATTTGTCTTTACCTTTTCCCCCTTTTATTCATGGTCTTTTTCCAATCATATTGCCAGTTGGCACTTGGTATTAATCCCTCGTTACCAGGGAGGCTCATCCCTGGGAGTCATGTCCCACAGTGGCGGGGAAGGTAATGCATTCATATGCTGAGTTTGGCTTAGAAAGAGGCCACATTTGAGCAACAAGGAGGCTCTCAGGTGGCAACCCTTAGGCACCCCATAACAGTAGGCTAAGTTTCAAGTACAAGAGCAAAGACTCATAAGGTTAGTCATCAATAACAAGAACCCATCGGTGGACACTCCTCCTTTGCTAGACATTGCCCCTGCACTCGGGGAACTGTTTCAGCTCCCTTGGAGAATGTGGCAGAGCTCTCCAGGCTGGGAATTCAGTATTCCCTCATTTATTGAGTTATTGTCTACCCACTGTGACCATGCCCCACCCCTTGATCATTTGAAAAGTTTTATATATCTTTCATGTATATTCAGGTGAACTTCCTCCCATGAAACCCCCATCCCAGACACACCCCCACCAATGATCCTCTCCTGCCCCCTCTGTAACTCTTCTGTGATCCAAAACTTCTTTAAAGATGTAGCCCATATAATAGCAAAATACAATTAATGGGAAAATGAAATAATAAAAATAAGTTTAAATATAAGAGATAAAATACGTGGAAACTTAAAAAAAACACTAGAAATAAAATATTTTCAAAATATCCAAAAAATGGGGAAAAAAGAGAAAAATTGTTTAAATTTTTTTTATTTTAACATTTTTCGTTTTATCACTGCATTATCAGGTGTCCAGTCTATACTGTGGCACCTGCCCCCTCTCACTCCCCAGTGTCTCCCAAATTTTTATTTGATTTTCAAAGAAGTTTTAGGTCACAGAAAAGTCACACACAGAATACTAGAAACTCCCATATACCCAACCTCCTTCCCCTTTCCTCACCCTATATTAAAACCTTTTTTATGTGGATGGTAGCATTGTTATAACTGTTATACAGATAGTGAAGCATAGCTACTAAACATTGTCAATGGTTTAGAGTATAGTTTACAATTTAGGTGGTACAGTTTAATAATTTTTGATGATATTTACCATGTCCTGTGTCCATTACTGTAAGGTAATGAAAAACATTTCCCATTACCACTAAATACCCCGTTTGATCTTTACTGTTCCTTTCTCCCTATCCCCCTGGGGCTCATGAAACTCCCCTCTCTTGACTCATATGATGACAAGTTCATAGTTACATGCAACAAGAGGTCTTGACATGCTGATTATCCTCTCCTATTAGGATCCACCCTTGTGCCTAAGAGACACCCACCGGTCTGTTTCTGGGTGAATCAGTCCTCCCAAATATGGAGGTTCATCTCCTTCCCACTCACAGTGTGGGTCTCCACTCCCCGACACAGCACATTATGACAGGATGAACACTCACACAACCCCCAGAAGCCTACTCCAGATCCACCCCTTCCTGAATGCCCCCCCAACCTACACCCTAAACCAGTGACACTACCTTGTCATACTGCCATAAGATCATTCCCACCCCTGCACTTTCAACATCATACCCACAAATCCCAAGTTCACCTAGTTACCCTCCCATCTCTACCCCCAGTATCCTGGGTATCCTAACCCATCCTTCCTAATCTACTGACCTGTCAACCCTGTACCACCAAAGCCATTAATATCACTACCCACCTGTCCTATCCTTCAATATGCAACTATACTCTATGACTTTACCATAGATTATGTCCATATGGGTGATGGATCACAATCTTCTCTTCTCTTTCTCTCCCTTGTTAACCAATCTTTCAGACAATGGTTTTCAGAGACTGCTCACTTTCCTCAATTCAAATCACTGAGGTCATATACTGTTCATCCTTCAATGCCTGGCTTGCTTCACTGAGCATAAGATCTTCAAGATTCATCCATGTTATTCTGTGTGTTAGCACTTTATTTCTTCTTGCAGCTGAGTAATATTCCACTGTATGTAGGTACCACATTTTGATTATCCATTCATCTGTTGATGGGCACTGGGGCTGATTCCAACTTTTGGTAATTGTGAACATTGCTGCTATGAACATTGGTGCGCATATACCTGTTTGTGTCTTTGCTTTCAGTTCTTCTGAGTATATACCCAGCAGTGGAATTGCTGGATCATACAGAAGATCTATTCTTAGTTTTATGATGAACTGCCAAACTGTCCTCCATAGTGGCTGGACCATTCCACAATCCCACCACCAGTGGATGAAGGTTCCTATTCCTCCACATCCTCTCCAACACTTATAGTCTGCTTTGTTTTTAATAGCTGCCATTCTGATGGGTGAAAGATGGTATCTCATTGTAGTTTTGATATTCATTTCCCTAATAGCTAGCGATGTCGAGCATTTTTTCATGTGCTTTTTAGCCATTTGTATTTCTTCCTTGGAGAAGTGTCTTTTCAGGTCACTTGCCCATTTTTAAATGGGTTGTTTGTGTTTTTATTTTCAAGGTGTAGGATTTTTTTTATATATGCAAGATATTAGGCTCCTATCAGATATATGGTTGCCAAATATTTTCTCCCATTGGGTAGGCTGCCTTTTTATTTTCTTAATAACGTCCTTTTAGGTGCAGAAGTTTTTAATTTTGAGAAGAACCTATTTATCTGTTTTTTCTCTTGCTGTTTGTGCTTTGGGTGTGAAGTTCATGAAACCATTTTTTATTACAAGGTCTTGTAGATGCTTCCTTACATTATCTTCCAAGGGCTTTATGGTTTTGGCTCTTGTATTTAAATCTTTGATGCATCTTGAGTTGATTTTTGTATAAGGTGTGAGACAGTGTTCCTCTGTCTTTCTTTTGGATATGGATATCCAGTTCTCCAAGCACCACTTGTTAAAGAGGCCAGTCTCTCTCAACTGAGAGGGCTTGGTGGCCCTGTCAAATATCAGATGACTGTATATGCAAGAACCTATAACAGAACTCTCAATTTAGTTCCATTGGTCAATATGTCTATCCTTGTGCCAGTACCATGCTGTTTTGATCACTGTGGCTTTGTAGTAGGTTTTAAAGTCAGGTAATATGATACCTCCAACTTCATTTTTCTATTTCAATACATCTTTTGCAATTTGGGGCCACTTACCTTTCCAAATATGTTTTGTAGTTAGTTTTTCCATTTCCTTAAAAAATGCAGTGTTGATTTTTATTGGGATTGCATTAAATCTGTAGATTAGTTTGGGTAGGATAGACATCTTGATGATATTCAGTCTTCCTATCCATGAACAGGAAATGTTCTTCCATTTATTTAAGTCTTCTTTGATTTCCTTTAAAATTGTTGTGTAGTTTTCTGTATATAAGTCCTTTACATCTTTAGTTAAATTTATTCCTAGGTATTTGATTCTTTTAGTTAATATTGTAAATGGGATTTTTTTCTTGATTTCCTCCTCAGATTGCTCGTTATTGGTGTACAGAAATGCTACTGATTTTTGAGGATTGATTTATAGCCTGCAACATTACTGAACTCCTTTATAAGTTCTAGAAGCTGTTGTAGATTTTTCAGGGCTTTCTACATATAGGATCATATTGTCTGCAAATAATGAAATTTTAACTTCTTCTTTTCCAATTTGGATGCCTTTTATATCTTTTTTTTCTTATCTCAGTGCTCAAGCAAGTACTTTTAAGACAATGTTAAATAGGAGTGGTGATACTGGGCATCCTTGTCTTGTTCCCGATCTCAGAGGGAAGGCTTTTAGGATTTCACCATTGAAGATGATGTTAGCTTTGGGTTTTTTATATATACCCTTTATCATATTCAGAAAGTTTCCTTGTGTTCCTATCTTTTGCAGTGTTTTTATCAGGAAAGAGTGCTTTATTTTGTTGAATGCTTTTCCTGCATCTATAGAGATGATCATGTGATTTTTTTCTTTCAATCTGTTTATGTGGTATATTACATTGATTGGTTTTCTTATATTGAACCATCCTTGCCTACCTGGGAAGAAACACACTTGGTCATAGTGTATAATCCTTTTGATATGTTGTTGAATGCAATTAGCAAGTATTTTGTTGAGGATTTAGCATCTAGGTTCATTAGAGAAATTTATCTGTAATTTTCCTTTCTTGTGGTATCTTTGTTTGGTTTTGGTATTAGGGTAATCTTGGCATCATTGAATGAGTTAGGCAATATTCCTTCTGCTTCTAATTCTTGGAATAGCTTAAGTAGAATTTGTGTTTGCTCTTTCCGGATTGTTTGGTAGAATTCAGCTGTGAAGCCATCTGGTCCTGGGCTCTTCTTAGTTGTGAAGTTTTTGGTGACTGCGTCTATCTCTTTACTTGTAATTGGACTGTTGAGTTCATCAATTTCTTCTTTCATCAATGTAGGTTGTTTGTGAGTTTCTAGAAACTTGTCCATTTCCTCTAAATTATCATTCTTGTTTGCATATAATTTTTCTAAGTTTCCTCTTATGATACTCTTTATTTCTGTGGTATAAGTACTGATATCCCTTTGCTTATTCTTTATTTGTGTGTTTGCATCTGTTCTCTCTTTTTCTTTGTTAGTCTGGCTAAGGGTTTATCAATTTGGTAAATTGATATGGGATGATGCTTTCGCTGCATCCCATAGGTTTTGATATGATCTGTTGTTATTTTCATTAGTTTCAAGGTAGTTACTGATTTCTTTTGAGATTTCTTCCTTCACCCACTGTTTGTCTAAGAGTGTGTTTTTTAACTTCCATATCTTAGTGCCTAATATGATTTTCTGGCCCTTAGTGATTTCCAATTTCATTCCATTGTGGTCAGAGAAATTACTTTGCATAATCTCAGTCTTTCTGACTTCTTTAAGAGTTGTTCTGTGGCCTAACATTCGGTCTATCTTGTAGTATGACACATGTGCACTTGAGAAGAATGTAAATCCTGCTGTATTTGGGTGTAGTGTTCTGTATATGTCTATTAAGTCCACGTCCTCTAATGTATTGTTCAGAGTCTTTCTTTCTTTTTGATTCTCTGTCTAGATGTTCTGTCTAATGATGATAATGGTATATTAAATTCCCCCATTATAATTGTAGAGGCATTTATTTTTCCACTTAGTTTTTCCAGAGTTTGCCTCGTATATTTTGAGGCACCCCAATTAGGTGCATAAATGTTTATGATTGTTCTCTTTTCTTGAGAGATTACACCTTTTAGTAATATATAGTGTCCATCTTTGTCTCTTACAATAGTTTTCCATTTAAAGTCTATTTTTTTTTTATTATGGGTAAAAATCAAAATTCTCACAATACATACAAACATTTGTAAAATGATATATAAATATATATGTATATATGTGTATTTGCTTACAAAAATGTTATTTATATATATATATACATATATTTTAAGAGGTGCTTAGATTACCTAAAATATTACACGGAACCCACTGGGATTCCCATGTTGCCCACCTCCCACACCTCCCACCACATCCCACACAAACATCTCCCACAGTGTGGCCCACCAACCTCAATGAACTTACACATCCTGGAGCCTTGCCACCAGCCATAGTCTATTTTGTCTGATATTAGAATAGCTACTCCTGCCCTTTTTTGGTTATTGTTAGCTTGTAAAATTATTTTCCAGCCATTCACTTTCAGCCTCCTTGAATCCCAGGGTCGAAGGCGGGTTTCTTGTAGACAGCATATAGATGGATCATATTTCCTTATCCATTCTTCCAGTCTGTGTCACTTAAGTGGTGAATTTAATCCATTAATATTCAGTGTTATTACTCGCAATGAATTTCTTACTTCAGCCATATTTTCTTTGGGTTAATGTATGTCATATGTTGTTTTGTTTCTTTTTTGTAGTCTTTTTAGATGTTTTTAAACTCTCTGACAACTCTCTCTCCCTTGTTTTTTCCTTTCAACTTGTAGAACTTCCTTTAGTATTTCTTGAAGTGCTGTTTTCTTATTGGCATACTCTTATTTTCTCTTTATCTGTGAATATTTTGAACTCTCCATCATTTTTGAATGTCATTTTTGCTGGATAGAGAATTTGTGGCTGGAAGTTTTTTTCTTTTAGTACTTTGACTATGTTATACCTCAGTCTTCTTGCCTCCATGGTTTCAGCTGAGAAATCAGCACTTAATCTTATTGTGCTTCCCTTGTATGTGATGGTTCTCTTTTGTCTTGCTGCCTTGAGTATTTTCTCTTTGTCTTGAATATTGGACATTTTGATAAGTATATGTCTTGGAGTTGACCTGTTGGGATTTATACTGTCTGGGGTGTGTTGTGCTTCCTGGATCTGCACATCCATCTCTCTCGATAGGGTTGGGATGTTTTCTGCCATTATTTCCTTCAACACTCCTTCTGTTCCCTTTCCCTTCTCTTCCTTCTGGGATGCCCATAATGCATATGTTTGTGCGTTTTGTGTTGTTGGTTAAATCCCTGAGTCCCTGCTGGGTTTTTCCTATATTTTTGTCTATCTGTTCTGCTCTCTGTTTATTTCAGATGTATTGTCTTCCACATCACTAATTCTTTCCTCTGCCTGTTCAAATCTGCTGTTATGTCAATCCATCATCTTTTTGATTTATTGGATTGTGCCATTGATCACCATCATATCCATTATCTTTTATGTATGTTTACAATTTCTTCAGTATGTTCTCCCAGTGTCTTCTTAATATCTTTAATCTCTTCCTTCGCTTCATTAAATTGGTCCATGATATTTGTTTGGAAAGCTTTGATTAGTTGTTCGATGTTCTGCATCTCTTCCTGGTTTTTAGTTTGTTCATTGGATTGGTCCCTGTCTTCCTGTATCTCAGTATGGTTTGTAATTTTTTGTTGCCCTCTAGTCATCATTTTATCTTGATGGGTTTATTCATTTGATTAGCTTTTCTTTCTGCTCTAGGGTTTTATTTAGTTGGTGGTTCTGTGTGTGTGTTAAGTTTTATCTTTGACACTTTTTCTTCTTATTTTATTTCCTTGCTTCTTTCTATGTTCCCTTGAAGGCAAAAGATTAGGGCCAGAGGAATCAAAAGATGTGAGAAAGGAAGAAGGATAATAGTAATATTGATCAAAGATAGAAGAGGGGCTGTAAAACACTTAGTAAAATGAATATTTAGCTCATGTAGGTAGTGTAGTGTTATAGGAAAAACATTGAAATAGTACAATGGACTGAGAAACCAAATAGAGAAATATATATATAATGATTTAGAAGGCTAGAATGATGAGGAGGGAGAGAAAGAGTAATAAAGGGCTGAAAGGAAAAAGTTAATATTAATTTTAAAAAGAAGAAAACAGAATAGCTAGAATAGAAATTTACAACCTTAAGTTGTGGACTAATGAAAAATCCTGGTATATAAGAACCACAACAGAAAACAGAAGGCTGAAAGATGAAGAAAGGAATAGAGATAGCTTGGGATACAAAATCAATATATACAGAGAATGGGAAATCACTGAAGAAGAAGCACGGCAAAGAAGAGACAATCTAGCAGCCCTAATCTTTTAAAAAATGGATGAAAAAAGAAAGGGGGAAGGAAAGAGGAATAAAAAGCAAGAGACAACAAATAAACAGACAAAAACCAAACACCACACAAGCAAGCAGTCAAACAAATGTAAGGAAGAACAGTGTTCCTTCTTGGGCTCTTGTGGAACCTGTCAGCCTGCTTGTATTTATCAATCAATTGCCCTGCAAGGTTCTATCTGCAGGTTTTGAGGCAGATTTTAGCTATAAACTAAATTAAAAAGAGAAATTCATTTTTTATATTTTAAAGTGACAGTCTTTTTTTCGTGTGTGAAATAGAGGACCCAAAATATGTCCTCTTCTAGACCACCCCCTTCACTGAAGAGACCCTAACTAGGCTTGTGGACACTAATCAAGCAATTCCTACTTCCTGGCCTCCCCAGGGGAGCTGAAGCTCTGATGCTTGTCAGTGCAGAATGGTAAAAATGGCTGACTCCACTCCCTCTGGAGACAAGCCTCAGTGTCACCAGGCTGTTGGGTAAATCTGGCTTACTCAGTAGATTCTCCTCTCCCTTCAGCCTGGCGCTGCTTCAAGCCAGCTTATCTGCTCCCCAAAGCTATGAGGGGTTCCAGGCAGCCAAATCAACAGAAATGAAACCCCTCTCCACCTTCTTTCAGAACCCTCCCCCTCTTGGAGAGTGCTCCCACTCACCAGGTTACCAGCAGTGGTTGGGGCATATCCCTGGGCAGCTAGGTAAATCAACCTTCCTCAGCAGATTCAACACTCCCCTTAACCTGGTCCTGCTTCAAGCCTGCTATTTTGTTCCCCAAAGCTGCAAGGGGTTCCAGGCAGCAAAATTCACAGAAAGGAAAGCCCTCTCAACCCTCCACCAGAATCCTCCCACTCTCAGAGAATGGTCCCTCTCACTGGGTTGAAACACAGAGGCTCAGCAATCTGTATTAACCTCCACGGGCAGGGTTAAAATTCATGAATCTCTACCAAGCAATCCACACCACCTAGCTGCCTCCAGATAGATGTCTCAAGCCTCTCACTCTGTGTGCCCACAGCACAGACCCCAAGGCAGGACCCCGTCCCCAATTAGCCATCCTCACAGAGCTAGTCAGTGAGTGCCCTCCTAAACTGATGCCATCTTGCCTCTCATTATCTATTTTTTAAAATGAGATAATTAATGTGCAATTTATGAAGATCTTAAATGTTTACTTCTTTGAGTTGTGACAATTATATAAGCTGTGTATGGATTTACCCTCTTACCAGCTGCGCTCCATTTGAAAAACTGTAGCTCTTCCTGTCAAGCAGGCATTGTATCTCATTAAGATCTTAATTTGAATTTCACTGCAGGTGAATGATTATGAATGTTGTTTCATGTGATTATTGACCATTCATGTATCTTCCTTCTGCTAAAATCTTTTGGGATTTTTAACTGGATTATTTGTCTCAGTCTTGAATTGTTAATCTCATTTTGATGTTCTAGATAAAAGTATTTGTTCAGATATGTGTCTTGAGAATTTTTCCCCAGTCTATTGCTTGCCCTTTTACATCAACTCTGAATTTTATTGTACATAGAATAAACTGAACCAATTTAAAATGTACAATTTGATGGGTTTTGACAAATTTTTAAATATATTAGTTCACCTTCACAGTCAAGATACAGAACATTTTCATTTTTCCCAAAAGTTTCTTCAGGCCCCTTTTTAGTACATCCTTCTTTCTACCCCTAGCCTTAGGGAAATTCAGGTTTGCTTTCTATTCCTATACAAAAAGTGGAACAGAAATTTTGATATAAAAAAATTATTAATGCACTAGGGAATGGAGTAAAAAGGGATTGGTTTTTAAGAACTAAAGAGGACTCTAACTTATATAGGAATAGCAAATATAGGGAGAAGCCACTACTCATGCAGCTGAGATAGAGTCCTGAAAAACAGGCCCTCCTCCCAGGGGTGAAAGCCAGTTCTTAACTGAGAGGCATAGCTGTGAAGCAGTGAATGGCAGAGAAGCCTCTGTAGTGCTGTGCTAGAGAAACCTGCTGAGAATCTGCTTTTTAGGGTGCTGGGAAAAGTTTTTCATGGGGAGGTGTTTCTTTAAGTACAGTCTGCTTCAAAATTGATCATGGGGAAATGTCAAGGGAAGCTGCTGCCTGATTTAACCTCTAACAGCTGTTTTAATTTCCTCACTGCTAAAACAAATACCATGCATTAGGTTGGCTAAAACATTGGGAATTTATTGTTCACAGTTTTGAAGCTAGAAGAAATCCAAAATCAAGGAGTCATCAAGCAATGCTTTATGTGGCACTCTGGTGCTGGCTGTCACTGATACTTGTCCCTTGGCTTTTGTGTCATATGGCAGTGCACATGGCAGCCTCTCCTGGATTCTCCTTTCTCTTCTGGGTTCCACTGACTTCTAGCATCTGGCTCTTCCCTGTGCTTTCTCTGCTGAGACCTTCTCTATAAGGCCTCCAGTGATAGGATTAAGTCCCATATTAATTGAGGTGGGCCATACCTTAAATGAAAAAACCTCATCGTAAGTTCCTATTTACAATGCCTGTAGCATATATGGCTTTGCATTTTCCCACAACCCTTCCAGTTCTTTCCCCATCTAGTCACAGCAGCATTTCATTTCTTAATAATTACACACAAAGCCTTGAGAAATAATAGTTGTGAGCTCATGAATGATTTGCATGCTTAGACTTTTCTCCTGGAAACTCTTCAAATAATCTAAACTGTGAACTGTTTGAACACCTTTGTATCAATAGATCTTGTAAGTAATTACTGTAAAGATGTAACTTCAGATTCTGCCCTACTAACAAATACTGTAAATGCTCATTTTATGTAGTTACTGTGAAAGTGTGTCTTCTGCCCTGTTTGGAAACATTGTGAATGTATGTTTGATTACCTGTCCTGAACACTGCACTTTTTAACCATGCTCTCCCCTCACATGCCCTCCCAATTTGCATGTAGACACATGTAGACATGTAGTATAAAGATCTTTCTTTCTTTCTTTCTTTCTTTCTTTCTTTCTTTCTTTCTTTCT
>JAKSZT010034583.1:2642942-2662225 GCA_026826555.1 Tolypeutes matacus
CTTTCTTTCTTTCTTTCTTTCTTTCTTTCTTTCTTTCTTTCTTTCTTCTTTCTTTCTTTCTTTCTATTGTAAGTTCTTGTTTGGGAATAACCTAGCTGAACCACAATCAAAAGTTAAGGACATATATTGTCAAACTGAAAAATTACATGGTAAAGAACATAGATACAGTGAGGGATGAAGATTTGGATGCAAATCTCAATTAACCTAAAGTTTATGGTAGATTTTGTTTCCTGGAAAATATACTTTTTTGATACTGCCAGATAAGTATAACCTAACTGTGACTGCTTTGACTGAAGTTTTTCATATCAATGGACCATTTGATTGATGAAATCAAATGACTGTCTTGGCTGATTGTTGCTTATTAATCATAATTGATGTCTCATGGGGTGTGCAGATTTGAGTCCTTTGTGGACCTCAGAAAATTATGTTCTTAAACTAACCCATTCCTGTACATGAAAGCCTATTTTATGTAGAACCTTTTGGTTATATTCAGTTGAGGAACTTTTTGATTAGATCAGTATGATTAGATCACTTTATTTAAGGGCCTTTGGTTAGATTGCATGGCCCAGTGTGGGTCCTGATCCTCTCACTAGATTCTTATATAAACTGAGGACTGAAAGCAGAGACACACATAGAGAGAGAGAGAGAGCTGCCATTTTACCCTACCATATGACATTTGCTGAAAGAGAAACCCCGAGAGGCTGAGAGAGAAAAATAAAATAATTTTAGGTCCCTGAAAACTCCTTTAGAATAGGTTGTTCTTTTTATTTTGGAAAATGCTGTTGAATGGATATTTATTTACACAAATGTGTTGCAGAACTTCTCTGAGTATCTAAATTTATACTTTCAATCTGAAAGTACACATTTTATTTGAGGAAGTATGTGTGCGTGTGTGTTTGGCAACACAAATTATTTCATGACAGTCATTGAAAAGGATATTGATGGACTATCCATTTCTGTGTATGAATTATATTAAGGGAGAAATTTATAAAAATTTGATCTAGACTTTATTATGCAAATATTAATTGTCATATCATGCTCATTAATAACCTTGACTTCAGGAAATTTACTGATGTTTGAAAATTATTTTAACATGAATGTATTAAGTTTGGTGATATTTCTTTTTCTTCATAAATGGCCTTGTCTATTAGTCAACATCTTAGAAAAACAATGGCCCTGAAAGAGGAAAAAAGTAGTTTAGATTGGCAGTTAGGAAAATAGACTGTGGGACTTCTCCACTAACAGCCTATGTTTCCTGGATATTGCTGTCTAGATACATAGGGCATTCAAACTCAAGGGCCTCTTGTTGGTAGGGATAGTTGTAGTCTAAGCACAAGTTAAAAGCCCCAAATGGTGTACATGGAATCTGCCTGAGTTTGAGGATCTGGAAGCAATATCCAGAAGAGATTCTCTACTTATTTTATTTCCCTTCTCCACCCAAAGATGGCTCCCTCATCTGTCTGCTTGTTGTCTGCTTGTCTTCTTTAGGAGGTACTGGGAACTGAACCCAGGACCTCCTGGATGTGGCATCTGCTGATTGTGGTGTCTTCGGGTTGTGGCATTTGCTGTTTGCAGCATCAGTTCCTTGCAGCATTTGTGGTGTCTGCTGATTGCAGCATCTGCTCATGGCAGCTTCTGTTCATCTTCTTTAGGAGGCACCAGGAACCAAAATTGAGACCTCCCATGTGCGAAGTGGGCACCCAACTGCTTGAGCCACATCTGCTCCCTCTCTATTTTTGGTGTTTTTTTTTTTTTTTTTTCCGTTCTGCTAACAATCAAACTCCAGGATAGACTTATTAAAATTGTAGCCTTATCACCAATATAGATGGCACTATAAGATAAGAAACAATCCTAATCTGATATAAATCACCCAGAGAATAGAATACAAGGGAATATATTGCAATTTTACTTTATGAAGCCAGCATTATCAAATAAGAAAATCACAGACCAATCACTCATATATATATGAAAAATACTAAAAAAGGGCAAATCAAATTAATTTGTATATAAAAAGAGACAATATATCATATCCAAGAGGGATTTGTTCAGGAGTGCAAAGTCAGTAAAGCATTTATAATCCATCAATGCAACCCACCACATTAACAAAATAAAGCAGAAAAAACATATAGTCATATCTATAGGTATTTACTAAAATTTAACAACAGCTCATGATAAAATAAAAAAAACACTCAGAAAATTAGCAATAAATGGAATAGAGTTCTAAAAGAGAAAAATCATTCACCTCTTCTTCCTGAATAATGAAGCATCAATATTATGAAATACAGTAGTACTGGAATTTCACTTAAGGTAAGGACAAACATTGAATCAATTACTATAGAGGGAGAGGAAGACATGGAGCTGTCCATCATCATCACTTTGTTAGCTGGATCCACAGAACTTTTCCTCCACATTCTAGGTTCTGTTAATACCAATATCTCCCTGTCATAAGAATGGCAGTTATTACTTCTATGTAACCTCAAGGTTCCTTTTCTTTTTTCTTTTTTGATATTTGTATATTTTGTAAATAATACCAAGACTTATTTAAACAATTTCCTGAAATAAATATTATATTTGAAATGGCTAGAATGATTTCCGTGTTCATGAACAGTCTCTAACTTACAGCTGTGGTGTTCATAGGAAACATTTTCAAATATAGGTAGTTGGTCGTATCTTTGGTCTTAAAGACAGCTTTGAGCACCTTATCCAAATATTATACCACTCTCAACACTGTAACAAATAAGAAATGGTATTATTTTTTGCAAGAATAGATAATTAGAAATGAGGAACACAAATGATAGCCCCTAACAGACTCATTCATATATAAATGCTTCATAACAGATATTGCAGTAAAAATCAATGAGGAATGGAGAGACTTCTCATTAAATGGTTATGCATCAATTGGCTGTCCATATTACACCTTATAACAAAACAATTTGCAGCTCTGCATTATAGACAATGGCAAAGAAATTCCCATCCCCTGAAAAACACTGAACTGTTTTCTATAACTATATATTAGTTTATATTTCCTAGAATTTTGTTTAAATGAAATCATACAATATGTACTCAGTTTTGTTTGGCTTCTTTTACCCAGGACCATTACTTTGAAATTCATTTCTCATGTCTTTTTGTTGTTGCATTGTACTCCCCTGTATGGATATTTCACAATACATTTATCCATTCACCTGGTGATTGATATCTGGGTTATTTCAGCGTGATATTTGTTTGCATTTACCTAATAAGTAATTAAGTTGAATATTTTTTCATGTAATAAATTTCTCCATATTTTCTATAGTAAACTAACTGCTCAAATTATTTGGCCATTTAAAATTACAACTTATTTTCTTATTATTAGGTTTTGAGAGTTATTAATATATTTTGGACACAACACCTACTTTAAAATTTGTGATTTTCAAATATTTTCTATATGTCTGTGCATTCTTTCATCCTCTTACAGTGTGTCATAAAAAAGAAATTCTTTGTTATAACTGATGAACACATATTGAAGCATTGTTACTAACCATGGACTACAGTTTACATTATAGTTTATACTCTGTCCCATGCAACTTTGTAAGTTATGACAAAAATATACAATGGCCTGTATCCATCACTGCAATGTCATGCAGGGCAACTCCAATGTCCCTAAAATGCCCCCACTTTACACCTATTCTTCCCTTTCCAATCCCTCAGAACCTCTGTTGGCCACTGCTTTATGTCAATTATAAGAGTTCTTCCATTGCTAGAATAACAATAAGTCTACAGTTAAATAATAATGTCTATTTTAGTGCATTGATCTTTCCCCAATCTTGAGGATTTCAGGATGGTGAGGTCCACTCTGCTTCTAACTGAGAGGATGCTTAGATCCCATGGGGCAGATGGATGGAATTATCTTCCTTGCAGTTGCAGATACTCTGTTCCCTGGGATGGGCATTGTCCATCATCATCTACTTGTAAAGTGGTTTTGGATGAGTCCAATGAACTAGAGAGTAGGTGTTGCAACTCTGCTGAAATTCAGGGCTCAACTGTCATATGGATGGACCAAAGAATTAAGTCTTTAGGACATATATTTATCAAGCATAGTGCTAATTTTAGGTTCAAATAAAAGAGGCAGAAGAGCCATGTGTAGAGAACATATATTTGGGTCCAACTCTGATACACTGGGGAGCATAAATTTCAAAGTAAGACCCACTGACAGGGTGCCAAATTCCTGAGCTGTCTTCCCTGCAGACATGAAACATGAAATTAACTACCAGGCTTTGTTTGTATATCATTAAAATGCCTTCTGGAATTAATAAAACTAAGCTAAAGCAGGTTTTCTCAATGGGTAGTCTCTGCATCACCTATACCAGAACTGACTGGAATTCTGGGATATAACAGCTCCCAGGTCCAAATAAAATTTCCTAGATCAGAATTTCTAGGATTGGGACCCAATAATATCTACATTAAAGAAGGAATTTGGTTGATATTTATGATTATTAAAGCATGAGAACCTCTGTTAATTGATTTTTTTTTTAAAGGAAGGTTCAGAATAATCACAATGATTTTCCTAAATGGAGAGAAGCAGTATTTGTTTAAGAACTTCTGTATTGTATATTTAGCAGGGTAGTAAACATTGATAAGAAAAGAACAATAGATTTTGTTAATTCTCCCATCAACTCAACACATTGTTGAATACATATGCATATTATTGTTTATTATTTCACAATTGTCTCTCTATGTCCACTTCCTGCTCTTGTTACTCTCACTATGTGTTCCAGAAGGCTGATATCAACGGGCTGTGTCACCTACGCTCCCTTGTCCTTGAGTTTCAGACAGGGTTCTCTCAATTGATAGTACTGTCAGGAGACCTGAAGCCACAAGTATTTTCTGGTTACTCCAGTCCCTGAATCATTTTTTTAATGTCTTACTTTAGTTTTCTTCCTGAGATACTCCTATAATCTATCTTTTGTATGTTCTTTGCCTACCTAAAATATTTGTCACCCTTTCTTGAATTGTTTAAAATTTTGCTTATTTTTGCATTGTTCCTCCTCAAAGAGTGATGCCAGCAAAAATGGAGAAGAACTTCAAAAGCAAGGAGTAAAAACATACTGTCAAAATCAATTTTATTTGGAACTCTGAAAGCTAACCAAAAACTTTTAGCAAGGAGAGGAATGCTTTGTTAAGAAAAAAACAGCTAAATGTAGGAAAGAATAGAGCTCTTTGTGCTCTTTTAGCTTGCCCTTCTATTTCCTACTCAGTAGCTTGGTGGTGGCTTAGAAGACAATAGCCCATGTTCTGGTACAGACACTGGTACCAGAGGGAGGAGAATGGACCTTATTTTCAAAGAATGGTAGCTGTTTGTTTTGACAAGTCTAGTGGCTCACTCGGGGACTGGTTCAAAGGGATTTACTTTATGTCACCTCTCTCAGGACTTTTGCAGTGCTGAAGTGGCTACACAGGGAACATTTGTCAGAAAACATTTAAAGACAAATGTATTAGTTGCTGTTGCTTATGGAAATGTATTACAGTTGGGGCAAAGAGTAGACTAATAAAAACTTGGGAGAAAAGTTGAGGGGAATGAGATACTTTGAGAAGCTCAGATATGTTTCTAGGAATACAGGAGGCCATACATATGCCCAAGTCTGGGTGCATGCTCAGGACAGACCCAAGAGGGCCCTGATCTCTCATCTCTGGCTGATGGTCAGGTTCAGCATGAGCCTGGCTGAGTGTTGAAGGCCTGTATCAACAGGGTTGAAGACATGCAATCAAAACTCATCTGCCAAGACTGGGACATTTTTCTTTTTCTGGTTCCAGGCATTTAAGGAAACATCTATCCAATCACCAGCTGATCACTAAAGTAATGGAACAGTGACTTCTGAAATCGGTAATCAGTATTCAAAATCATATGGTCCTGGCATATGGATAAACATATAGATTAAAGGAATGTATCTGGGAGTCCAGAAATAGCCCAGACATTCCCATTGTTTAAATGGGATTGAAAAATGTTTAAAAACATCATTTACCAGGCCAATAACATAGGAGCTAAAAGATTTGGGTTTTGCTGTATTTACATGCTATATTAGTTTTCTAGGGCAACCACAACAAATTATCACACACTTGTTGACTTGAAACAACAGAAATTTATTCTTTCACAATTCTGCAGGCCAAATTCTAAAATAAAGGTGCCAGCAGGGCTGCATTGTCTCCAAGGATTCTAGGGATGAATCCTTCTTTGACTTTTCTGCCTTCTTCTTGCTCCTGATGTTTCTTGGTTTGTGGCAGCATAACTCCAGTCTCTGCCTCCCTCTCCTCATGGCCTTCTTCCCTGTGTGTCTCTGTGGGTCCTTTTCTTTCTGTCATAATGCTCCACTGTGATCTCATCTGGATCCTTACCTTAATTACAACTACAGAGACCCTATTTTATAAAACGGTCACCATCTGATGCTCTGGTAGAGATGATATTTAGGGGGTAGGTACTCTGTTCACTCCACTAGATTTGTTTTATTTCACATATGGTTCAAAGTTATTTTATTAAATATTGAACTGAATAGAAATTAAATGATCGGGTAACTGATCTATTACAATAGATTTAAAAATCTGGCCGATGAATTGAATAGCATAATTTGAATCATCATCTCTGTTGGTAACATTGAATAATCCTGGACATAATAAATCAGATTCCTTTGGAAATAAATAAACCATCAACAAACTTTTATTGAGTGATGTATGAATTTCCTGATAGTCTCCTTTACATCTTTGCTCCTGAGGCTGTAGATCAAAGGGCTCAGCATGGGGATCACCACTGTATAAAATAGAGAAACTACTTTGACAATAAGCTCTGAGTTTTTGGAACTGGGTACACAATACAGGAGCAGGAAGTTTCCATGGAAAATGGTGATGGCTGTCAGTAGGAGGCACAGGTGGAGAAAGCTTTTCAGCACCCACCAGCAGAATACATTCTTATGACAGTGGTGAAAAAGAAAATATAAGAAGTGATCATGATTACAGACTACTAACTTCATCAAATATGGCAATGACAAAACAAAGCATTTGACTGATGTGGGTTCAGAGCAGGAGACAGAAACAATGACTGAATGCTCACAGACAAAATTGTTTATGATGTTAGACTCACAGAAAGATAATTCTAGGAGAAAAAAGGTCAGTATCAGGGAAGAGACTATGCACCATGTGTAGGGTCCATCTACTAAGGATGCACAGAGCTTTTGGGACATGAAGACTCATAGAGCAGAAGGTTACAGACTGCCACAAATTGGTCAAAGACCATCACTGCCAACATGAATGTTTCTGTCACTGCAAATACACAAGCCAAGAAGAACTGCATGATGCACCCAGTGAAGGAGATGGTTTTGTCTTCCACAACCAAGTTCTCCAAGAGTTTAGGTGTAACTATAGTGGAATAACAGAAATCCACAAAGGACAACTGCCTGAGAAAAAAGTACATGAAGGTGTGGAATTTGGGAATGATCTTAATAATCATGATCATGCCCAAGTTCTCCACCACAGTGACTGCATAGGTAGTCAGGAATACCAGGAAGAGGGGAATTTGGAGGTCGGCATTCTCTGAGAAGACCAAGAGGATGAATGTGGCTTCAGCACTCTGATTTCCTTCAGTTAAAATCATGATTGTTTTTGGGAAAAATCTGTTATAATAACAATAAAAATAATAAAAAGTATTAGTGATGCACAAACGTTTAAATAAAATATTTGCCATGTGTCAGACATTGTGCTAAAACAGTAAAATACATTACTTAATTTAGTTCTCTGTAAAACATCATGAACTATAAGACACGTTCCCCATGTTTCATCTAAGGAAACTGAAATTCCTATAAGTTGGGAACTTGTTGATGTTGCATAGCTAGTGAGTGGTGAGCTGGATTTTGAAGCAAGGAAGGTTATCCTAAGAAGCAGAACCTGAATTAAGGAGTTTCCTTGAGGGAAATAGTTTTCTACAGTGTTATAGAAAATGTGGTTTTCACTGTTGTATCATTCTGAACATTGATGTTCTTTAAGCCTTAATATAACAGTGAATGTCAATTGAGTGCTAAAAGGCATTATGGAAAGATTTGGTGAAACTTTAGAGGAAATAAAACTGATACAGTTATGGCATCCAGAGGAAGGATCAATGGATCCTGGGAAGGCAGCCTTTAGAGACTTCATAGGAATTTGTGAGTTTTGAAAAATATGTAGGGTGTTGAAGGAAATAAGGCCTATATATCTTCAAGTTTTTCTTTGATTCTCTCCTCTGGATGCTTCAATAATTGCCTTATTGTTCAAAAATAAAGTAGCATCATGTTAATATGATGACATTGCATTTTCTGACATGTGGCTTATTTTTACTCACGTTTTCATTCCCATGTTAGCACCTTCTGAAGTCACCCAATGTTCTAAACTCACCAAGAACCTTTGATCTTTATCTTTTAAATATCTTTTGTTATCTTTTTATTTGGCAAATTTACTAGCCATATTATAGCATTAAACAACTATCCTATCAGATGACTGTACAATCTCTGAACTGGAGGGTAACTGAAAATTCATTTTTGCCCCAGCAATCCACATTCTCCAGAGCAATATAACCAATGTCTATAGAATGGTACCTGGATGCTGCCTTTTTGGGTATTATAGAGGGGTATTGATTAAAGCTACATATGTGATTATCTTGCTATGGGTCATTTAATCTTTGTTATATTTGTATATGTTATTTTGAGAAAGCAAAAATATCATATATTTATAAGCAGTTTATAACCATAATAGTCTCCATTTGGACAATTATGATTACAAAAATAATTGAGCCACTAAGAAGTACGTTGCTGAAAATTTCAAGTTAATAAAAGACTCAGTGCAAATACCATAGACAGACAACATCTTGGTTTTTCTAACCAGCTCAAGGTAGAAAGGAAGTATTATCTTTTTTTCAAAGCTAAATGCCACTTTTTTTTACTTTCATAGTAATTTCCTGCACAAGGAAAAGAGAATGGTCAGGAGAGTAAAAAATAGTTCATGAAAGAGCAACATCATGAAAGAAACATGGATTTGGAAATAAATTTAATTTCAATTTCAGGTTTTGCTGTTTTATATTTGGTAAGTTACTCAAATTTTCTTAACCTTAACTTCATTATATGTAAAATGATAAAAAATAATAATATAATGTATAGCTAATAGGTGTGCAAGTATTAAACTAGAAAATTATGTTAAAATACATAGTTCAGAGCCTGATAGTTGTAGAGTGCAGGAAATGCAAGCTCAGTCTTTTAATTTTTAATGCTATGACTATTCAGTATGATTTTTAAAACCACTATATGAATATAAAATCTCTAAGAGACAGAGAAAGAACCAAACTAGACTTAATGAGCAAGTAGTCTGGAACAAATGGAAGGTTTACTTTTCTTTCCTGAATCGCCTTTTGACCCTCCTTATCTTAACTCACCAACTACTGCCCTTGAATACCTTTTTCAGATTCTCCCCTTTGTTTCCTAATCACTATCTGACCCACTAGGTTTCTCTTTTTTTCATCTCAGGTTGATGCCAGTGGAAGAGACATCAAACTGCAACCATTAATCAAATAAACTCACTGAAGTATTCCTGCTCTACACTGTGAGATCATCAACTTGTTCATCCCTCAATTACTGCAGTTATTATGACAATCTATGACTCTGAAGACTTCAATTGCTCCCTATTACCTAATATTTCAAATATAATTATTATTTCCTGGTTTTATCTAAAGCCTTAGCATAGTTATTCCCCAGTGTTCAGCCTTCTTCAATATATCCAATATTCTCAGTCTATCATGAACAACAAATGCTCATTTTTTACTTGGCTTATTTGATTTTTCCCATTGCTTACCTGTAATACACTATTTTAGTAGTTTTGCATTAGGTCAAAACCAGTATTAGAAAAAGTTTTCCCTTTCTCTCAAGTGATATTATTCCACATTCTTTGTATACTTACAGAAATTATCAGGAAAGCCAAACTTCATGATATGCTGTGGTTGCTATTACTTTATGCATATTATTTTCATATTCTCTCAACAACATATTGAGGTATAGAGGACATTCTCAGAGTTTATTTTATTTTTAAAAATTTAAGAATGGTTGTACTATACTAATCAATGCTTGATATTCTCATAAGTGAAATCAGGACCAGGGAAGGAGGGAGGTAAATGGACATATGGACATAATAGATAATATGGTATTTTTTCTACCCAATGAGTTCCCTGGTTCAAGTATTGCAGAACCCCAATCTCATACAGGTGAACACAAGTCACCTGAAGCCAACTCACCTGAAGATCCTGCTGCTGTTATAAAAATCTTCAGGAAAGTTCCCACTCAAGATTCAAACAATTTTTATAATATCAAAATGCTCATACATATACAAGGAGTCCATATTACATTTAAATTAATGTTTCAGAAATATGAGTTTTCTTTCCTAGTACCAAGAAAAACTCAGAAAATGGTGTGTGAGAGAGAGAGAGAGTTAGAAGCAGGCTTCTTGGAACAAAATCTAGGGTTTATGTATGTCTCCATGACCTCAGAGATTTAGACCCTAGAGACTCTTTATTGAACAGTTTCTTTTTAGATCACAAACCCAGAAATAAGATGAAATGTTCTCCTATGTGTCATTTTGGAAGAATGTAATTTTTTCTAAATCACTGGTAACAATGCCTCATGAAGTCTACTTTATTTCTTTAAATATTTAACAGTAGTAAATATACAAATAGACTTACAAACTATGCGGTAAAACACAAATGAAAATAAAATGAACTAAAATGCAACTATTTAGGGATAATTGAGGTTAACATTTGCTATATTGTTTTTTCTTTTCTAAGTGTATATTTGTGTGTGTTAGTGTTTAGCTATACAGACTATATATATGCAGAATAGAGATTCTTGTTGTTGTTTTTTTTCATTTAAGATAAAACAATCATCATTGTCCTTGGAAAACATTGATTTCCTTATTGAAATTAATTTGTGTTTTCTTTCATATATGCACACATTGATGCTCCAGGTTTATATTAAATAATTAAATCTTGGCATCCATATGTTCTTGAAGATAACATAAATGCATATTGGAAGCATGCTTAACTCTAAAACTATTGAGGGTTGGCCACTCCATTTGTTCAACTGCACCCAAATATTATCCAGTTAGATCCACTTATGCTTACCCTGGAACGCTGACAATCTGACTAAGCCTTACCAGACTCTCTACCTATACCACACCAGGAGAAATCTATCAAAGGGCATGTGGTGCTCTATTGCAGACAATGTTACCTTGCTCCAGAATCCTAGGGACCTTCACTGTTATTCTCCCACTGAGATTACCATGAGCTCCACACTACATCTTTTCCCACAACTAAAATATCTGAAACTTCAACCAGTCTTAGATTGCTCTTCTATACTGGTCCCCACTCAAAGCCATCAGACTTCTGGGTCACCTGGTATATTTGTTTCTATATCACATAAGAAATTGCCATAAACCTAGCAGTTTAAAGAAGCACACATTATTTCACAGTTTCTGTAGGACAGAAGTTTGGGCACAGCTTAGTAGTTTTCTCAGGGTTTCCCAGTATCTCACCAGTCTGCAATCCAGATGTTGGCCAGGACTGCAGTTTTCAAATAGGGAAAGATCCTCATAGCATGAATAATTGGTAATTGGATATTATTTATGTACAGAAAGCATATGTGTGTGCCTGTGTGTATGAGCATGTACATGGTTTATTAATTTTTAAACATAAAAAAAAATGGGAGTAGATTTTTCAGGTAGAAAAATTGCTTGATAGGAATTTTTTACCTTTTCTTTTGATCATATTAGGTAAATGTATTATCTAATAAAAGACCTTTATAATTAATTAATCATAAATTTTTTTCTTTTCTTTTTTTTTTTTTTTTCATTATCAGGGCTGGGGATTGAACCCAGGACCTTGTATGTAGGAAGCCAATGCTCAACCACTGAGATACACCAGCTCCACCCAAATTGTTTTTTCAATTTGTTTTGTGTTGTATGTTTTGTTTTTAGGAGGTACTGGGAATCAAACTTGGACATTGTATGTGGGAAGCAGGTAATCAAACACTTGAATTACATCCACTCCCAATCTGCATCCACTCCCAATCATAAATGGTTTTAGTGCTGAAATCAATAACTTAAAAAGATTGGCACGACCTCCAAATTTTTATGATCACCAAAGTATCTGTGTCTCTCTCTTTCTTTCTTTGTATGTGGACTGACAGCTACTCATATAAACAAATATGTATACATATGTATATAATTTTAGATTTACATTTAGTGTATTTAGATATTCATTTACCAATTATTACTACTATGTTATTCTTACTCAATTTTTCTAAAGCATTCTATTTTGGAAACTCTTCTGTTTAAGTATATATAAAAATGACCTAATATTTTTAATAGTTGCATGGTATGAGTGTTTCAATGTGCTATAATTTATTAGCCAAACATATACTAATATTAGGGGGCATTTAGAAGTCTCCAGTCTTTTGCTGTTAAAAATAATACATCAAAATATTCAAATGCACATTTTTTATATCTGTTTGTCAAAATGTCTGTAAAGTTAATTCTCATAAGCAGAATTGCTGGGACATAAGGTATATTTTTATTTAGATGTGTACTACCAAGTAAATGTCTATGGCAATTCTACCATTATTCAGCCTCACCACCAGAGCAGAATTGCACTACACAAATTCTGCTTCAAGGAAGATATGTTCTCCCAACTGTTAACCCCTTCACAGGTGACCTCAGCTTTGGAGAGTCACCATGCCCAGATGACTGATTAAGGTAAAAGTATAAAGACCAGACCTCAGGGACACAACTCTGAAGGATCATATACATGGCAAAGCTTTCCACTGAGTAGGCCAGGGATTGGTGGGTGCACCATGGTTTGAATTATCCCTCTGTCCCAAACTGTATCTTCTCTTTTTTCCCAGAGCTATATATCCCTAAAATATATTCTTCATCACAAACTGTCTCAACATCTATACCCAGAGAACACAACATTGGCCAAATTTACATTTTTCCCAAACTCTTTTGGAAAATATCATAAGTCTAATCAAGGAAAAGAGGGAGAAATTAAAACTAACTAATATTTTGTCCATGAACTATATTATCACTATAGATACTATGCCAAATTTATAGAGTATGACAAACAATGTTATATCATTACCTTTGAAAATGTAACTATAATGGATAAATTCCAATGAAAATATAAAACTTAATAATACTGACTGAAGAAGAAATTAAAATCATAATTTTCCTACCACTATTAAAGAATGTGAATCTTTAAGTGAAAACTTTTCCATGTAATTCAAAATTTTCCTAATGACCAATGAACTCTAATTTTCAGAAGACTTTTTCACTGAATTAAATAAGATAGATTTCCTAACATATTTTAAGAGACCAGCACAATTTTGATACCCAAAACTAACAAGGAAGAACAAAAAGATAAAATTATAGAACAATTTCATCTAAATAAAATATCGACACATTGAACTAAATAAAATAGTGTATCATATCACATCCAAATTAGTCAAATTAGTTTTCTCAGAAAACATATTTGGTCCAATTTTAGAAAATTTTAAAAATGCAAATTGCCATATTAAAATATTAAAGGAGCTATATCATATTTTCATCTTATAAAATAAAGAAAAATAATACCCTGAATAAATTATCATCAACTCACTAAAAAGCAAAAACCTAAACAACAGGAGAGAACTTTGCTAATCTGAAAAAAAAAAAAAAGGAATCTGTAAGAAATCTACAATAAACAACATTTTAAATTATAAAAAGTACATGTTTACCCTGTAAGATCAGGAAGACAAGCCCTATTTTAACATTTTTATTCAATATAATACTGGGGTCTCTACAGGCAACAAAAACAATAAAAAGTTTTTAAATTGGAAACAAAATAAGAATATATAGACATATGATATACATGTTGAAAATGCAATAATCTATAAATAAATTATGAAATTAAATGAGATCTTGGTAGAGTGGCCAGAAGCAAAGTCAATATAAAATAAATTGGATTCTGATCTTAAAACAATCCACATTTTTAAAATGCCATGAAAAAATAGCATAAAATACATCAAGTGCCTGGGATTACTTTTAACAAATGATGTGCAAGAGTACCTTGTTAAAGTTTTGGAAAAATAAGTATGATAAAACCTGTATTACAGAAATTAAAGTAAATCCCTACAAGCAGAAATGTATAACATGTTCATAATTTGGAAGCCTAGGTGATAAAAACTTGCGATTTATTTCCAAATGGTGTTATAGTTCTACTGTAATTCTGCACTAAATCCATAAAAAGATGATTTTAAAATTTGTTTGGAAAGGTAAAGACCCAAGAATATCTCAATCATCCTGCAAGGAAAAGAACAAGGTTGTAGGATTGTTCTATTAGATAGCAAAGCTTATCTGAGTGGTTCTAATTATAGGCAAATAAGATATGGGAAACATATAGAGGGTCAAGAAATAGACCCATGCATTAGGGACAATTACTTTATGAAAAATGTGGCACTGAAGAGCAGTGTATAAATGATTGCTTTTTAAATAAATATTACTAGGGTAAATATGCTTTCATAATACTATATATCCATTCATACATTGTCATATGGTCCAATTTTAATAAAAATCCATGTAAAAAGCAAAATGGTAAACTAATATAAATCCTAGAAAACAAAATGAGAGAAAATATTATATAAAATACAGAATAACATATGGAAGTTGAGACAAGTTAGCATGTAAAATACATGAATATCAGGATGTTGGGGAGAAATATTTCTTTTATAGGAAACTAAAAGTACTTTACTATATAAAGGAACAAATTGATAAATTGTACTGCCTTAAAAATTAAGACATAAATATATCAGCACAGGAGTGAATATACAAGTCACAGTCTAGGGGGAAATACTCTTAATCCGTGTATTCAACAAAGTACTTATATTTAGAATGTATTAAAAAATCCTTCAAATCAGTAATAAAAAGACAAACAACTCAATATAAAAATGGATAAAAAACCTGAATAGGCAGTTCAAAGAGGAAACAAATCCAAATGACACATGACTATAGAGGATATTAATGCTTGTACTTATGAACCTTATTCTTGGAAAATTGAAACTTAGCCTAGTAATATACAATGCCTAAGAGTTACCCCCTGAAAACATCCTTGTTACTCAAATGTGGCCTCTCTCTAAACCAAACGCAGCATATAATGCTCAATGCCTTCCCATGGTATGGGACATAGCACTGGGGGCTGGGCTTCTCTGGCACTGAGGGATTATTACCAAGCACCTACTAGTAATGCATTTGGAACAAAACCTTGAAGAGCAGTGGGAAATATTAATTACAAAAATGTTTTTATGGCTAAAAGTTTTCAGGAGGTCATTTCAGAGGTTATGCTCATGCATGTTTCAAGAGGATCTCACTGACTTCCAGAGTAAACATTGCCTCAAGCAGGGGTGCTCTTGAGGGTGATAGACATATTTGGGCACTCTAGGCAGGGCACACATTCCCAGGAGTTAGGTCCCTGTCAGTGGGCCTTACCTAGAAATATATGTTAACCAATCTCACCAATAGAAAAGAGTTAGACTCATTTATAATTTCCCTACACATGGCTCTTATGCCACTTTTATTTGAACCTACAATTAGCAATGAACCCATTAAATATATGTCTGAGAGTCTTAAATCTTCTGTCTGTTCATATGCTGGTTGAGCCCTGCATCTCAGCAGAGTTGCATCTAACACCTACTCTCCAGTTCACCGGTCATGCCCAGGACAACTAACAAAATGATAATGATGGACAGCCCCATCCCCAAAAACAGAGAGCAAGACAGTTCCATCCATATACCCCAAGGAATCTAAGCTCCCTCTCAATTGGAAGCAGAGTGGGCATCGCCATCTCCAAATCCTCAAAATTGAGGAATGAAGAAACATAAAAGGGAATGCAACTATGGACCAAAGTAAACCTATTATTATACTAGTAATGGAAGAACTTGTAACATTGATATAAAGATAGTGGTCATCAGAGATTCTGAGAGGAGGGAGAGGGAAGAATAGGTAAAATAGGGCATTTTGGGAACATTGGAATTGTTCTATATGATATTGTAATGAAGGATACAGGCCATTATACATTTTGTTAAAACCTATAATTGTATGGTGCAAAGTGTAAACAATAATGTAAATTATAGGCTATGATTGGTAGAAATGCTTCAACATTTGTTCATCAATTGTAACACATGTATCACATTAATGAAAGATGTTATCAATTGGTGAAAATGTGAGAGGGGGAGGAGCTGGGGTATATGGGACTCTGCTATATTTTTTATGTAACTTTTTTGGTATCTAACCCTTCCCTAAAAATAAAGTTAAAAATATTTATAAAATAATAATAATAGGAATTTAAATTATGTCTTAGTTTGTCAAAGCTGCTATCACAAATACCACCAACTGGTTTTGGCTTAACAATAGGAATTTATTGGCTTATAGTTTTGATGCTAAAAGTCCCAAATCAAGATATGGGCAGAGCTACCAGCCAGAGCTGGGCCAGAGCCTGCACGGGTTTCAGGAGACTCAGAGGCAGATCAGACAGTGCATCACAGACAAGAAATGTCCTCAAACATTTCAGTGATTTAAAGGGAATCCTTGGGAAGCTTCTGGATGAAAGATTGGATTGGTGACCCTTTAGCAAGAAGTGGACACCATTGAGCAGAAGACCATTAAGCCACTTGATTGCCAGAAGCTCATTGAGCACGGCTTTAACACTGCAGAGGACTTAATCTGAGAAGGTGAGATTACCATATTTGGAGGTATAGGAGAACAAAATGAGAAACTGTGAAACATTACCAAAAAGTTCTCTCATATTCAGTCAGACAGCTTTCAAGAAGTGTTGTTACTGGTTGATGTGCTTTGTTTATCTGCTGAATTGTATGACTCAATTCTTAACATACTTAAGATCACATTCTTAACCATGAAAGGGTAGCATCTCACCCACCAGGACAGTTGGAATACCAAGTAAAGAAACCATGAGGAATCATAGTACGATGGTGTAATGGTGTTGACAACATTGCAGTCCAAGATTGCAGGCTCCAGTTTTGTAAATGAACTTCAAATCATTTTGAGGATGTATATTAGGCTCTGAAACTTAATTCATAGTATTGCACACAGACCCCAATGTTGATTATCAGTTCAGAGTCTGTGCCCGAAGAGACTGACAACAGGAGTGAATTCCTTGGAGTGTCCCCCAGATAGGTCTCTTCACATTGGTGCCTCATGAATGGACAGCTGGCTTTTGAGGGATACAGATGAGCAGTTGAAGAAAATAACACTCCAGAATAAACTGAATCAACAGGTGCTCTCTACTAAAGCACTCCAACTTATTTTTGTGAGCAGACATTAACATTCGGAGTTGAAACTGTAGGGCAACCAGACAGAAGAGACACTATAGGAGTGTGTGCAGAAAAGCAGTATGGATATGACTCTTTGCAGAGGGATCATGCAGTGTGCATTAGTACAAATAGTGCAGTTTTTGTTAATGGAAAATAAATGACTAATCATTTGCCTGCAAATACTTCAAGATTCACTGTCACATTTGACATTGAAGCTGTGACTCTAAGAACCAACAATGAAGGCAGAAACTTCAAGTTTGAGTAACTATTATTGCAAATAACAGAGAATTAGCTTTTGATTGGGTTAGTTGATCAATCATGTAGTTCTCTTTACTTTGGATGCTCATTATTCTATCCTGATGGAAAGTGTTAGTAGGTTAGATTTTGGGATAATTGGCTTTGGTTTGCAGGGTTTTAACATAGCTGTTCTCAGTTTAATTGTAATTGATAAAAAATAGTTGGATTCAACGCTCAAGCATCTGGAAATGGAAAATATTTACTGAATTCATTGTGGAATATTTTAACAGTAAGATTCTTGAATTTTGTGGACAAAACTGTAATGCAGCCAATTTTATTTTTACCATAGTGCCAACTGAAATACTACATCATAATAAACATCAAATTACTTTAAAGTGGTTATTATAATAGAAAAGGTTAATATAATATAATTTTATTAAATCTCCATCTTTTAAGGCTCTATAGCCATATAAAACTAGAATAAAACAACAGGAATAGACCAGATAGAAGGCAGAGTTCTGTAATATGCATTCACTTCTGTGCTGTCCACATGAGTATGTTGAATATTCTCTCCATGTCAGGTAATTTGTAAACAGTGTTGGCTTTAATCCTATGTTCAATAATCTCTAAGTCCCAAAAGCATTATAATGATAGCATTTAAAAAATCCTGAGCCAATGTCTAAAAGAGTCAAAGTATTTTCTTTTGATTTCTTTCCATTTTGATTCAAGATAGGTTAGAGAAGTTTTCCAGGGTAAAACAATTTATGGAAGTAGCAAACATTGCAGTGTTAGCCATTTCACAGGTATGTAATATGCACATGTGCATATCCAGCCTCAGTGATATGCATGTTCCATTTGTAGCGTGTGATCTACAGTTTAATGTCAGTTTGATAAATGGCCTTTAGGGGACCAAACCAATATAGTGTAAATATTTGATCTATTTTTTTAAAACTTAAATTGGGTAAAATATTTATTTGACCAACTTAATATGTAAAAATGATGTTCTTAACTTGCTATATCAGCCTACAGATGTTTTTCCAAGGAGGTACTGGGGATTGGACCTAAGACCTCATACATGGGAAGCAGGCACTCAACTACTATATCCACTCCCCAGCCTGGAGATTTCTATTGTGAATTTTTTTTTTTTGTAATTTTTACCAGTAGAAAAGTGTTTAGAAAAGCAAGTTTGTCATTTTTGTAAAATAATTTATTTGGGGATTCAAATTCCCTGTGGATAATCATGACCTTTTTCCCTTACATTTTATGCTAAGTTAGCCTTTCACTTTGGTTAGTGGTTGCTAAAAAGATGTGCTAGAATGGAGGTGCTTTGTTCAGTTGTCTGATGCAATAAACAAAACAAAACACTAAAAGTTATATATATTTGTTTTTTTCCATGAGATTTTATGATTCCAATTTTAATCTTTTTTCTATATTAACCACATACTGTTCAATAGAAAGAGAAAGGGGCTTCTTGTGGCTCATAATTTTAATTCAGACTTCACTGTAAGATATGAAAGGATAATTTGCCTTTTCTTATATCCTACATATTTGATACCAAGCAGAGTGTCTGACCCATAATTTGTGCACAATAAATGTTGGGTGGAATGAAATATATATATATTTCATTCATATATATATATTTCACTCATATATATA
>JAKSZT010034583.1:2670573-2735862 GCA_026826555.1 Tolypeutes matacus
AGATAGACAAAATATGGAAAAAATCCAACAGGAACTCAGGAAATTGAATAACAACACAAAACACACAAACATATGCATTATCAGCATCCAGGGGGAGAAAAGAAGGGAAAGGGGGCAGAAGGAGTGTTTGAGGAAGTAATGGCCAAAAATTTCCCAACTCTTATGAGGAACAAGGATGTCACATCCAGAAAGTGCCGCATACACCAATCACAATAAATCTTAGCAGACTACACCAAGACACATGCTTATCAGATTGTCAAACACAAAAGACAAAGACAGAATCCTGAAAGCAGCAGCAAGAAAAAAGAGACCCATCACATATAAGGGAAACACAATAAAATTTAGTTCTGATTTCTCATCTGAAACCATGGAGGTGAGAAGGCCATGGCATTTCATAGTTAAGGCACACAAAGAAAAAAAACTGCCACCCAAGAATTCTGTATACAGCAAAATTGTCTTTCATAATGAAGTAGAGTTCAAACTATTCACAAATAAACACAGATTGAAAGTATTTGTCAACAAGAGAACTGCCCTTCAAGAAATACTAAAAGGAATTTCACAGGTTGAAAGACAAAAACAAGAGAGAGAGGGTTGGAGGAGACTGTAGAAATGGAGATTATTAATAAAAATAACTAAAAGGATAAAAAGAGAAATAAAAATAAAATTTGACATATATAAGCCTAAAGAAAAAATGGCTACAATAAGTATTGCTTATACAGCAATTTCATTGAATGTTAATGGATTAAACTCTCCAATCAAAAGACACAGATTGGCTGACTGGATAAGGTAATATGACCCAACTATATGCTGTCTAAAAGAAACTCACCTTAGATCCACAAATAGGTTGCAAGTGAAAGGTTGGAAAATGATTTTACACACAAACTGTAATCAGAAAAAGGCAGGAGTAGCTAAACTAATATAACACAAAATAGAGTTTAAATGCAAAATAGAGTTTAAGAGACAAGGAAACTATATATTAATAAAAGGGGCACTAAACCAAGAATAAAGAATAATCATAAACATTTATGCACTTAACCAGGGTGCCTCAAAATACATGAGGGAGATATTGTTAAAAATAAGGGGAGAATAGATGCCTCTACAGTCATAGTAGGGGACTTCAATACACCATTATCACATTAGACAATACATCTCAACAGAGGCACAATAAAAAATCAGAGACCTCAAACAATATTTTACAGTAACAAGACCTAATGAATATGTACATAGCATTACACCCAAATACAGTAGGAAAAATATTCTTCTTGTGTGTTCATTGCTCATTCTCCAAGATAGACCACATGCTAGATCATAGAACAAGTCTCAACGAATTTAGAAAGATTGAAATTATACAAAGTAATTTATCTGATCATAATAGAATGACCCTGGAAAGTAACATGACAAATAACCAGAATAGGCACAAAATAGGCATGGAAGTTAAACAACAGATTCTTAAACAATCAGTGGGTCAAGGAGAAAATTGCCAGAGAAATCAGTAACTACCTGGAAGCAAGTGAAAATGAGAACACAATTTGTATTAATCAGTCAAAGGGGAGCTAATGTGAAATACCAGAAATGGGTTGGTCTTTATAAAGGGTATTTATTTGGGGTAGAAGTCCACAGTTATCAGGCCATAAAATGTAAGTTTCTTCTCTCACCAAAGTCCATTGCCACGTGTTGGAGCAAGACAGCTGCTGAAGTTTGCCTGGGTTCAGGCTTCTTGGGTTCCTCTCTTCCCAGGGCTACATTTCTCTCCAGGCTTAGCTCCTCTGTTTCCTCCACAAGGCCAGCTGTAGACTATCAGGTAACTGGCTCACTTGTCTTCTCATGGGACCTTCTCTCCAACATCAAAACTCCAACATCAAAACTGCTACTCATAAACTGCTCCCTCTATCCTTTGCCTTGCCCTTTATAGTTGATTCCCCCATCCACCAAGGGGTGGGGCTCAACACCCTCCTGACATGGCCCAGTCAAGCCCTAATCATAACTTAATCATGCCCAGATTAACATATCAGCTTACAAGCATGATCCAATTATATTTTTGTAATTCATAATTACATCAAATTGCCAAACAGCTACATTCCACCCTCTGAATGCCAAAAATACATTACAATATTAAAAAAACCTTAAATCAGTAACAATTCATGTACAAAATCATATCAAAGGCAGTTTAAAGAAATACAATTTGTCTTCAGGCAAAATCCCATCTGCTGTAGACCTCTGAATTTTACAAAACCATTTAACTGCTTCCAATACACAAATGGACAGACAAAGGATAAACATTTTCTTTATCATAAGGAGAAATTGGTATGTTAAACATGAGTCATGGATCCTCTACAGTTCAGTAAACCTGGAGGGCATCCTCCATTCGATTCAAAGTCTGAGAGTCATTCTTAAGATGATGGTTTTTTCTCCTTGGGGCCACATGGGAAATCCACCCTTTCCACAGGCTTGCCCAAAGGCCATTTTCTTGGCTCCACCCTCATCAAGCATCTGGGTGTCAACCAAGCCCCAGAACTCACCATCCAAGAGTGTTGGGGTGATTGTCACACCTTACCCAAACTTTGGGTTAGTGTCTTAGCCCCCCTAGTACAGTGATGTGAAGGCAACATTCCTCCTAACCTTTGGCATACAGGTTCAACCCTCTCAGAGCAATGGGTTGACCACCTGGCCTTCTCTAATCCATGGAGGACAGGTACACCCCTCTCAGAGCTATGGGGTGTTGACCTTAACTGCCCTATTCTTTGAGGAATGTTCTCCACCTTCTCTGAACCCTGGGATGGCAAAACTCTCCCAGAACATTGCGTGGGGACATCCACCCTCTTCAACTGCTGGGGAAAACTCACCCTCTCTGCACTATGGGGCATCAAAACTTTCCCAGAACATCAGGTAGGAACATCCACCCTCCTCAACTGCAGGGACAAACTCACCCTCTCTTTACACATGGGTGGGACTCCTCTCTTGCCCCAAGGAGATGTCTTAATTCCAGATCTCTGCTTCCACGGTTTTCTTCTTAAAGCTGATTCTCTTTCAATCTTTCCTTTCCATGCCCTTTTTGTCCAAGATGACAGTGTTTTTGATCATACAGTTCTCTCAAAAACTTTGTTGGTTTAGCATGCAGGAAGCAGGGGTCCAAGCCATCAGACAGTAAGACTTTCCACAAGTCTTTCCAAGATAACTGCATCTTCAATTCTAATTTACAAGTTCCAGGTTTAGCTAAGTCTTGAAATTGGGGCACTTTCATCTGGAAACTTGATATCCAGAAACTTGGAAGTTCTGGAATCAGTTTCTGTTTTCTTTGTGCCAAAAAGTTCAGTCTTTAGTGTATTTCGCTCATCTAGTACCTTGCTATAAGCTGCAAGGAGAAGCCAAGCCACGTTCTCCAGGTTTACTTTGTAAAGAACTTCAGCTAAATGCTCAGGTTCTCCATTTCCAAATTCTGTCTTCCATATAACACCAACTTCTCTGCAACTTTAAAACATGGATCACCTTTCCTCCAGTTTCCAATAATAGTTTCATCATTTACTTCTAAGGCATCATAGAAAGTCTCTTTAGCATCCATATTACTATCAACAGCTTCTTTAAAGTGATCTAGGCCTTTTCCATCAAACATTTCTCAATTCCTCCAAAAAATATCCCTTGCCCATTTATAAAACTGTTCCAACATTTTGGTATATGCAAAAGCACTACCCCACTCTTGGTACCAACTTCTGTATTAGTCAGTCAAAGGGGAGCTAATGTGAAATACCAGAAATGGGTTGGTCTTTATAAAGGGTATATATTTGGGGTAGAAGTCCACAGTTATCAGGCCATAAAGTGTAAGTTTCTTCTCTCACCAAAGTCCATTGTCACATGTTGGAGCAAGTTAGCTGCCGATGTTTGCCAGGGTTCAGGATTCTTGGGTTCTTCTCTTCCTGGGGCTGCATTTCTCTCCAGGCTTAGCCTCTCTGTTTCCTCCACAAGGTCAGCTGTAGACTCTTAAGCAACTGGCTCACTTCTCTTCTGCTGGGGCCTTCTCTCCAACATCAAAACTCCAACATCAAAACTGCTACTCAAAAACTGCTCCCTCTATCCTTTGCCTTGCCCTTTATATTAGATTCCCCCACCCACCAAGGGGTGGGGCTCAACACCATCCTGATGTGTCCCAGTCAATGCCTTAATCATAACTTAATCATGACCAGATTAACAGATCAGTTTACAAGCATGATTCAATTATAGTTTTGGAATTCATAATTACATCAAATTGCCAAATGGCTACACAAGTTAGCAAAATTTATGGGATGCAGATAAAGCAGTGCTGAGAAGGAAATTTATAGCCATAAATGCCTGAATTAAAAAAAAAAGAATGAGCTAAATTCGAAGACCCAATTGCTTAACAAAAGGAACTAGAAAAAGAACAACATACTAATCCCAAAGCAAACAGAAAGAAGGAAATAAGAAAGATTAGAGCAGAATTAAATGAAATTGAGAATTTTGAAAAATAGAAAGAATGAACAAAAACAAGTGTTTGTTCTTTAGGAAGATTAGTAAAATTGACAAACTCTTAACTAGACTAACAAAGAAAAAGAGAGAAAAAATGCAACTAAATAAAATCAGAAAAGAAAGAAGTGACATCACCACTCACCCCATGGATATATAGACTATCATAAGAGGATACTTTGAAAAGTTGTATGCCAACAAGATGGACAATTTAGATGAAATGAAGAATTCCTAGAAACACAGGAGCAAGCTACATTGGTAGAAGAAGAAATAGAAGAACTCAACAGAAAAGTCACAAGTAGTGAGATTTATTTAGTCATCAAAAATGTCCCAACCAAGAAAAGTCCAGGACCAGATGACTTCACAGGTGAATTCTACCAATAATTCCAGAAAAAACTAATACCAATCCTGCTCAAACTCTCCCCAAAAATTGAACAGCAAGGAATGTTATCTAATTCATTCTATGATGCCAACATCACACTAATACCAAAGTTACATACAGATGCCAAAAGAAAAGAAAAGAAAAGTACAGACCAATCATTTTAATTAATTTAGATGTAAAAATCCCCAACAAAATTTTTTGCTAATCAAATCAAACAACACATAAATCAAATTATACATCATAATAAGTGGGTTTTACCACAAGTATGTGAGGATGATTCAACATAAGAAAATCAATCAATGTAATCCACCACATTAACAGATTGAAGGGAAAAATCACATGATTATCTCTATCAATGAAGAAAACACATTTGACAAAATAGAGTATCTTTTCTTGATAAAAACATTTTGAAAGGTAGGACTAGAAGGAAATTTCCTCAACATGATAAAGAGTATATATGAAAAACTCACAGCTAACATCATACTCCGTGGGGAAAAGCTAAAGCCTTTCCCTCTAAGATCTGGATCAAGACAAGGATGCCTACTGTCACCACTCTTATTTAACATTGTATTAGAAGTACTTGCTTGAGCACTTCAGCAAGAAACGGAAATAAAAGGATTCCAAACTGGAAAGGAAGAAGTGAAAATTTAACTATTTGCAGATGACATGTTCCTTTATGAAGAAAGTTCTGAAAATTTTACAATAAAGTTTCTAGAGCCGATAAACAAGTTTGGTACTGTGGCAGGATATAAGATCAACATGCAAAAGTCAGTAGTGTTTCTGAAAAATAATAATGAGCAATCTTAGAAGGAAATTGAGAAAAACATTTCATTTACAATAGCAACTAAAAGAATCAGATATCTAGGAATAAATTTAACTGAGGATGTAAAGGCCTTGTACACAGAAAACTGCACACTATTGTTAAAGGAAATCAAAGAAGACCTACATAAATGGAAGAATATTCCATGTTATGGATTGGAAGCCTAAATATGATTTAGATGTCTATCCTACCCAAATTGATTTGCATATTCAATGTAATCCCAAAACAATTAGCACAGCAAGTTATCAAAATTATTTGGAAGTGTAAGGGGCCCTGTATAGCCCAAAACATCTTGAGAAAGAAAACCAAATTTGGAGAAATCATGCTGCCTGACTTTAAAGCATATTACAAAGCTACATTGGTCAAAACTGCATGATTTTGCAGAAGGATAGACATACTGACCGATGAAACCAAATTGAGAATTCAGATATAGATCCTCACATATGTGGTCAACTGATATTTGACAAGGTCACAAAGCCCACTCAACTGGGAAAGAATTGTCTCTTCAACAAATGGTGCTGGGGAACTGGATATCCACTTCCAAAAGAATGAAAGAGGATCACCATCTCAAGCCCTATACCAAAATTAAATCATGATGGATCAAAGACCTAAATATAAGAGCCAAAACCATAACGTTCCTAGAATATAATGTTGGGAATCATCTACATGATCTTGTAAAAGAAAATGATTTCATAAACTTTACACTCAAAGCATGAGAAACGAGAGGAAAAATAGATAAATGGTATCTCCTCAAAATTAAAAACTATTGTGCATCAAAGGAGTCAAGAAAGTGAAAAGCCAGCCTACTCAATGGGAGCAAATATATGGGAACCATTTCTCTGACAAGGATCTAATATCCAGCATATATAAAGAAAACTTAAATTTTAATAATAAAAAGACAAACAATGTATTTTTAAAAAATGGGCAAAGTATTGAATAGACACTTTTCCAAAGAGGAAATAAAAATGACTAAAATGCACATGGAAAGATGCTCAATATCTGCAGCTATTAGGGAAACACAAATCAAAACTACAGTGAGATAACATCTTACACCTATTAGATTGGCTGCTATTTCAAAAACAGAAAACTACAAGTATGGAAGAGGATGTGGAAGAATAGGAACAATCCTCCACAGTTGGTTCAAGGTAAATGGTGCAGCCACTGTGGAGGATGATTTGGAAGTTCCTCCAGGAGCTAGGTATAGAATTGTCATATGAATATACTCAATTGTAGGAATATACCTGTAGCAGTTTGGGATAGTTTATGAATTCCAAAAATAGATATTGGAATATGTTTGTAAACTGGTCTGTTCCTCTGGGCATATTAGATTGTATTAGATTCAGATGTTTAACTTTTACTTGATTAAATGAAGATTGGGGTTTTGATTCCACCACATCAGTAGGATGTTGAGTCCTTGGGGCAAGGACTCACAAAGAAAATGACATGGCAGAGGAGAGAGTTAGAGTTTTTGATGCTGGAGCCCGTGGAAGCAAATACACAGGAGAAGAGCACAGAGGAATAGAGATGGCTCCATAGACATGGCAGGGGCCCTGGGAAGAAAGAGAGCATGATAGCCAACAGCTATAGCTGAGCCCGGAGAGGAATGAGCCCTGGGGGAGAAATGAGACTTACCCCAACCTACAGCTGAGATTGGAGAAGTTGGGACCACAGACCCTTAAGAAGAAGAGGAAGATTGAAACTTTGCAGAGATTGGCAGCCAATTTGCTCAAATACCTGGCAACAGATCTTGGTGTGGGAAGAAACTTAAGCTTTATGACCTCATGACTGTAAGCTTCTACCCCAAATAAATACCCTTTATAAATGTCAAGAGATTTCTAGTACCTTGCACCAGTACCCCTTTGGCTGACTAATGCAACACCCAAAAGAATTGAAAACAGGAATGCAAACAGATATGCACACACCAATGTTCATCATGGCATTATTCACAATTGCCAAAAGTCAGAAGCAGCTCAACTGTCCATCAATGGATGAATGGATAAACAAAATGTGGTATATACAGAAGATGGAGTATTACACAGCTGTAAGAAGGAATGACATTTTGATACATGCGACAACATGGATGAACCTTGAAGACCTTATGTTGAATGAAGTAAGCTAGTCACTAAGGATCAAATACTGCATGATTTCACTGATATGTACTAAGGATCTTGAGCAGTCTCAGGGACATAGAATCTGGTTGATAGGGTAACAGGAGATAGAAAGGGAGTAGAGAATTGTGAGCCAATACTTAATCTAGGCAGAATCTATGATAAGCTGAATGATGGTGATTTGGCAGTGGACAGTGGGCAGAGGTGATAGGGATGCAGTGTTTTAAATGGAGTTTATGGTGCTGGAGTGTGAGTGAGAGAAATTAGGGGGATGGGATGGGATATCCCTGGAGCTGGGAGGAAGGCTGTAGGAAAGAATAGGTGAACTCTGGGAAGGATGAGGACTATGGTTAAGAATACAGTTTTGGTAATGTTCTTTCAATATCTGTAGCAGGGGAAGGTCATTGGTGCAGCTTGTTGGTGATGAGGGAATGTGTGAGGAAGGCTACACCTGGGATATGCCTCTATGGAACATGAATGTGTTCATGTGGTCATATGATGTTTTATCAGTGGGTGGAGACCCACACAGTAACCAAAGAAATATTAAACTTCCATCCTAGGGAGTCCTGCTTAGAATCTCAAATAGAATGGAAGAAACTCTAGAGTACATAGGTAGTGTATTAGTCAGCCAAAGGGGTGCTAATGCAAAATACCAGAAATCAGTTGACTTTTATAAAGGTTATTTATTTGGGGTAGAAGCCCACAGTTACCAGACCATAAAGCATGAGTTACTTCTTTCACCAAAGTTTATTGCCACATGTTGGAGCAAGATGGCTGCCAATGTCTACAAGGTTTCAGGCTTCCAGGGTTCCTCTCTTCCCAGGACTTGCTTCTCTCCAGGCTCAGGCTTGCTTTGCTCCACAAGGCCAGCTGTAGACTATTAAGTGAACAGCTCATTTCTTTTCCCATGGATTTTTCTATTTCTTTATGACCAAGCTCTTCTGTGTGCCTACTTCCCCAAGCTTTAGTATTAAAACTTAAACATTAAAGCTTTAACGAACTCTTCTGTTTTTCCATGTAGTTTTTTCTGTGAGTCCCTGCCCATTAAAGGGGTGGAGACTCAATGTATTACTGACATGGCCCAATCAAATCTCTAATCATAATTTAATCACACCCAGGTACAGACCAGTTTACAAACATAATCCAATATCTATTTTTGGAATTCATAAACCATATCAAACAGGTAGTGTCTAATAAAAGGAAAACAGACTAAATTGCCAAACCTATGATATTAATACTTGGATTTAAGAACCTTATTCTTGTAAAATTGAAACTTAGCCTAATTATAACTATTACCTAAGAGTTACTTCCTTAAAACCTCCTTGTTACACACATGTGGCTTCTTTCTAAACCAGACTCAGCAAATAAACTCACTACCTTCACCCAAGTGTGGGACATAACTCCTGGGGATGAGCCTCCCTGGTACCAAGGGATTAATACCAAGTGCCAACAAACAATACATTTGAAAAAAGACCTTGAACAAAAGGGAAGACCATTAAATTCCAAAGAGTTTTTATGGCTATGAGATTTCAAAGTTTCAGAGGTTACACTTATGCATGTCTCAGATAGATCTCACTAACTGCCACAGTAAACAAAGCCCAAACAACTATGGTCCTGAAGGCTCTAGAGATATACAGACACCATAGGCAAGGCACACAACACCATGAAATCAGCACCTCATCACTGAGCCTTTCCTTGAATATATAGTAATCTGTTTCCTCAATGTAACAGAGTTACACTCATTTATTAATATAATTACCCTATATATAATTCTTCTACCACTTTTATTTGAACCTACAATTATCACAATACCCATTAAATATAACTCCCAGAGACTTAAATCTTCAGTCTGTTCAGATGCCAATTGGCTGTAGAGTTGCAGCCAACACCTACCCTCCAGTTCAACAGACTCATCCAGGACAGCTAACAAAGTGATCATTATGACCAACTCCCATGCCCAAAAAGAAAGAGTATCTACAACTGCAGGCAAAACAGTTCCTTCCATCCGCTCCATAAGATCTAGGCCCCCTCTCAATCTGAAGCAGAGTGGGCATCACCATCCCAAAATCCTCAAGATTGAGAAAGGAACAAATATAAGGGGAGAAATGCAACCAAGGACCAAAGTAGACTAATTATTATTATTATTTGAATTCTGAAACTTTTTATTATTATTTTTGAAAGATACTTAGATTACATAAATGTTACACAAAAAATATAGGGATTCCCACATGCCCCACTCCCCACACTTACCGCAAACTCCCACATGAACATCGCTCATTAGTGTGGCATATTCATTGCAATTGATAAACACATCCTGGGGCTTTGCCATTAAGCATGGACCATAGTTCCCACTGTAGTCTACACTCTCTCCCACACAGTTCTGCACGTTGTGTGATGATATAAAATGGATCGATTGTTGCAACATCACTCAGGATGATTCCCAAGTCATGAAAAAGGCCCCATATTAAAATTGATTTTCCCTCTCCCTGTTCTGAGAGCCTCCAGAAGGCACTGGTTCCACATCATTGTTGTAATTGCTTCCATTGCTAGAATCACAATATGTCTATAGTAGAATACCATTAAGTCCATAGTTCTTTCCCCAATCCTGAGGATTCTGGGACCCACTCCACCTCCAATTGAGAGAGGGTTTATATCCCATAGGGAAGATGGATGGGACTATCTTGCCTGCACCTGCATACTCTTTCCATTCCCTGGGGTGGCTGTTGTCCTTCATCATCTCCCTGCTAGTTGTTCTGGGTGAGTCCAATGACCTGTAGAGTAGGTGTTGCAACTCTGCCAAGGTTCTGGGCTCAGCTGGCACATGGACAGCTCAAAGACTCGAGTCTCTGTAAATAACAGCTACAAACTCCAGCACCAGATAGAGGTTTAAGAGCAAAAGGACAGATGAGCCATGTACAGGGAAGACATAATTGAGTACAATTCTGTTACTCTTAGGAGCACAAACACCAAAGTAGGGCCCTCTGGCAAGGCACCAAACTCTGGAGCTATCTGCCCTGACCATAGGACCTGGGTGTCTCCAGAGCCCTCAGGAGCCCCACTATATGGGGTAGTATTCTCTTTGGAAGTCTAGAAGATCTTGCTGAGCTATGTGTAAGCATTACCTCTGGGATGACCTCCTGACTCACTTTGAAGTCTATTAGCCATGTAAACTCATTTTTTTTACCTTTTCTCCCTTTTACTTGAGGTCTTTTTCCAATTGCATTACTAGTTGGTTCTTGGTAGCAATCCCTCGATGCCAGGGAGACTCATCCCCAGGAGTCATGTCCGGCATTGGGGGGAAGGTTGAATGCATTCATATGCTGAATTTGGCTTAGATAGAAGCCACATTTGAGCAACATGGAGGCTCTCAGGAGGCAACCCTTAGGCACCTGATAACAGTAAGCTAAGTCTCAATTTCTAGAGCAAAGTCTCATAAGCCTAGTCATCAATATGAAGAGCCCATCAGTAGATCATCCTCCTTCGCCAGTCACTGTCCCTGCACTTGGGGACTATTGCTGCTCCCTTAGAAAATGTGACAGAGACCTCCAGGATGGGAATTCAGTACTCTCTCAGTTATTGTGTGAGTCTCCACCCCCTGTGACAATGTCCCATGAACATTTGAACATTTTTACATACCTTATGTGTGCTCAGGTGAACTTTCTCCCATGCATCGCCCATCCCTGACACCCCACACCAATGATCCTCCCACACCCCAGTTGTAACCCTTCTGTAATCCAAAGCCTCTTCAAAGATGAAGCCATTACAATAGCAAAATACAATTAATTGGAAAATGAAACAATAATGATAAGTTTAAATATGAGATAAAATACATAAAATGTTAAAAAAAAAACTAAAAATAAAATGAAATTAAAAGATTGGGGTACTAAAAAAAAGAAAAATTAAAAAGAAAATATTTTTTGGCATTTTGCCTTTCATCACTGCAATATCTGGTGTCCTGTCTGTACCATGGCATGATGTAGACTTATCATTATCATAGTATTGGAAGAACTTGTAACATTGATATAAAGATAGTGGTTACCAGATTGCAACCCGAGAGCCTCCTTGTTGCTCAAATGTGATGTCTCTCTAAGCCAAACTCAGCATATGAATGCTTTACCTTCCCCCCAGCATGGGACATGATGCCCGGGGTTGAGCCTCCCTGGCAATGAGAGATTAATATCAAGTGCCAACTGGCAATATGACTGGAAAAAGACTTTGAATAAAAGGGGGAAAAGGTAAAGACAAATGAGTTCATATGGCTAAGAGACTTCAAAGAGAATCGGGAGGTCATCCCAGAGGTAACGTTTACGCACACCTCAGTAGGCTCTCATAGAACACCAAAGTGGATATCACCCCACACAGAGGGCATCCTGAGGGCTCTGGAGACACCCAGGTCCTATATAAGGGGGGATAGCTCCAGAGATTGATGCCTTATCAGTGGGCTATACTTTGGAATCTGTGCTCCTGAGAGTGACAGAGTTGGACTCAAATAAGTCCTCCCTTCACATGGTCCATCAGTCCCTTCTAATCAAACCTATATGTAGTGCTGGAGTTTGTAGGTGTACCTCCAGAGACTGGAGCCTTTGGCCTGTCCATGTGCCAGCTGTGCCTGAAATCTTGGTGGAGCTGCAACTCCTAATCTACAGCTCAATGGACTCACCCAAGTCACTTGGCAAGGAGATGATGAGGGACAATGACCATCCTAGGGAATGGAGAGAGTCTGCAGCTGCAGGCAGGATAATCCCATCTATCTTATCCATGGGATATAAGCCCCCTTTCACTTGGAGGTGGAGTGGACATCACCATCCCAGACTCCTCAAGATTGGGGGAAGAGCTATGGACTAGAGCGGACTTACTGGTATTCTGTTGTAGACATAATGTGATTCAAGCAATGGAAGAAATTACAGCATTGAGATGGAGCCAGTGGCCACTGGATGCTTTCAGGGCAGGGAGAGGGAAAAATACAGGGGATTTTTTGGCACTTGAGAATTATCCTGAGTGACATTACAACGACAGATATAGGCCATTTTACATCAGCATATAACATGCAGAAGTGTGTGGGAGAGAGTGTGGTCTACAAAGTGAACTTTGGTCCATGCTTAGGGGCAAAGCCCCAGGATGTGTATATCCATTGCAGGTGATGTGCCACACTAATGAAAGATGTTTATGTGGGAGATTATGGGAGGTGTGGGAGGTGGGGAACATGGGATCCCTGTAATTTTTGTGTAACATTAATATAATCTAAGCATCTTTTAAAATATAAAATAAATAAAAATTAAAAATTAAAAAAAGTTGCATCTGAGTACTGTAGCCCCTGTGTATTTCTGAAAAAGGGATTCTATTGTTCCTTCTCAATGTAAATACTTTACTGGAGAGCTGGTTATTGTGACAAAAATACAGAGTTCAAGAAAAATGAAATCTGGCTGAATTCCTTTTATTTCTTCCCATCATTCTATACCCAAATTTTATTCTCTATTTAGTAAAAATACTACAAATAAAGAATATAATGTGTAATACTCTCAAAAAAAAAAAAAAAGATAATGGTTACCAGAGGTTCTGAGGGGAGAGGAAGGGAAGAATAAGTGGAATATAGGGCATTTTTAGGGCATTGGAATTTTCTACATTAATTTGAAATGTCACTTACAGGGCATTCTATATTTTGTCAAATTTTATAAAACTCTACAGTTAAATACGTAAATCATAATGAAAACTATTGCCCTTGGTTAATAGCAATGCTTCAATATTTGTTCAATAATTGTGACAAATGTACCTTAATAATGTAAGCTGTTATTAATAGAGCAAAATGTGAAAGGGAGGGCATACATTGGAATCCCCTATATTTTCAATATAACTTTTATGCAATCCAAAACTTCTTTAAAAATAAAATTTATTATATGGAAAAAAATCAATGGACTGAAAGTGTATGATGAAGTTGGATGGAAAAATATATCTTTATTTTCACTAAAATATCACTGAAATTTAGCCTCTCCATCAATTATGAGGTATGCAATAAGCCACAGTATTATCACCACTTTTGATAATCAGATCAAAAATATTTTAACGTTATTTATAGATGAAATATTACACTAAAATGTTTTTATGCTCATCCCCAGTTCCAAATTACAGTATTCTATGTAGATGCCTGCCAACATTATTCTTTAATGCATGCTTGATGAACCACAACTATTAATCACAAATTTTCATTTTTAATATTTTGTTAATTCTACATCAATATATATTGTTTGATTTGTAATTCTATGTATTTTATTTATTTATTTATTTATTTATTTATTTATTTATTTATTTATTTATTTATTTTAAGATATTTTTCTAGGGATTCATTCATAGGTTTCTCCAGACTGCCAAAAGTAGTCCATGATGGGAAAAAATAAAAGATTATAAACTTTAGTAAATTTCATGAAAACTATGTGGAAGTGATAAAGAATGCAACTAAAAGAGATAGTCAGATGAAAGACAACTTAAAATAAAAGTTACAAAAAAATTCTACAAATATCTAATAAAGTTTCAGAAACAAATATATGAGAGAATGTGGAATCTATAGGAGAAGAGAATATTTGAAAAGGCAAGAATTTTTCCTATTTAAAAATCACCTGATTTTAATTTCAGCAATTCCAATGAGATTAATGTTCACCCATATATTTTTTGAAAAAACATTTTGTGAAGTGATTATACATTAGTCCATTATAATTTGATTGGTTATCTTTTTATTAATGATTTGTAAGTGTTCTTTATATATCCTGAGTAATTGATAGCTGTTTGCTTTCTGCAGATTTACTCCTAGTCTTCAGATACTTACTCTTATCTAGAGATTGACTATTCATTTTCTTAATGATATCTTTGGATTACAAGTAGTTTTTAAATTTGGCAAAGTCCCATTTATCAATTATCACCAAGATAGTCTCATTTTCTTTCTTCCAGAAGACATAGTGTTTAAGCAGTTTTCCTTAAACCTGTAATCAATTTCAAATTAACTTGTATAGAGTGAGGAAAGGACTGAGGTTTTTTCCCCCCATTAAATTATCCAGTTTCCCAGGCACATTTTCAAAAATCAATTGACTTTATATATTGGTTTATAACTGGATTATTCTATTCTACTCTCAAGTTGTCTATCTTTTGTGTTTTATAGAAAATCTTCAAGCCTTCCAGCTATGGTAAATTACATTTGGGTATTTCAAGTTCTTTGCATTTCTATAAATATTTTAGGATCAGCTTGTCAATTTTTTAAACAAATTGTTGAGATTTTGGTAACACATCAAATCTACAGATTAATTTGGGGATAACTAATTTTTTAATACTATTGAGTTTTTAGGCCAGTGATCATGGTAAATCTCTAGATATATTTAGTTATTTATATAAAACTATTCTATAATTTCACTTTAAGATATTGACAAATTTGAAAATTTTATTCCTACTTTTTGTTTACTTGTTTTATTTCTAATTATTTTATTTAGCTTTTATTTGACATTTGACATTTCAAAAAATTGTTGTGAGCATATAGAAATATAATTGATTTTTAATATAATAATTCTAGTATTTTTGCATATAACTTTATATATATGTACATATAAATATATATATAAAGCATATCTAAAACAACTTTAAAGTGATCAAAATTGGGAGACTTAATCTATTTGATTTCAACAATTTGTATAAAAAGTTCCAGTAAACATGATAGTGTGATGTTGGTATAAGGGTAGATAACTAAATCAAAGAAATAAAACAGTCCAGAAATAGTTCAAAACACATATGTGAAAATGATTTTTGTAAAATGTACAAAAGAATCAAGTGGTAAAGAATGGTCTTTTGAATAATTGAATATTATTCAAAAAATACTTCAGTCCAGACTTCACACCATATACAAAAATTAACTGAGTAATTATCACAGACCTAAGTGTAAAACCTAAAATCATATAATGTCTAGAAGAAAATATATAGAGAATCTTTGTCAGCTTGGGTAAGATGAGAATTCTTATATCCTACAATAAAAACATAATCTGTGGTTTTTAAAAAATTGATAAAATGAACTTCATCCAAATTAAGAATTCCTTTTTTTAGCAGCATAATACATATTTATTTTATTTTACTTTTTAAAATTATTTTAAAGGAGCTTTAGATTACATAAATGTTACATAAAATGTAAGGGATTCCCATATGTCCCACTTCCTTCCCCTCCCACACTTTCCCACATTAAACAACATTCTTCAGGATTGAGGGATTATACCAAGCTCCAATTAGCAGTGCATCTGGAAAATGGCAAATACAAATGAGTTTTTATGGCTAAAAGATTTCAAAATGAGTCATGAGGTTATACCAGAGGTTACGCTTATGCAAGTTTCAGCAGGATCTCACTGACTGCCACAGTAAACAGCACCTCAATAGTGGGGCTCCTGAAGGCCCTAGAGACAGCCAGAAACTATCAGCAGGGCAGACAGCTCAGGAATTCAGCATCCTGTCAGTGGGTCTTACTTTGGAATTTATGCTCCCCAGTGTAACAGGGAGCATAAATGAGAGTATATGAGAGTTAGACTCAAATATATGTTCTCTACACACGGCTGTTCTGCCTCTTTTTTTGAACCTATAATTAGCACTATACTTGATAAATATATATCCTAAAAGACTTAAAATCTTTGGTCCATCCATGTGACAGTTGAGCCCTGAATTTCAGCAGAATTGCAGCACCTACTTTCCAGTTCATTGAACTCATCCGGAACAACTTAGCAAGTAGATGATGATGGACAATGCCCATGCCAGGGAACAGAGAGTATCTGCAGCTGCAAGGAAGATAATTCCATCCATCTGCTCCATGATCTCTAAGCTCCCTCTCAGTTAGAAGTAAAGTGGATATCACCATCAGGAAATCCTCAAGAGAAATGAACAATGGACTAAAGTAGACTTATTATTAATTAACTGTAAACTTATTGTTATTCTAGTAATGGAAGAACTCTTATCATTGACATAAGGCAGTGGCCACCAGAGGTTCTGAGGGAGTGGTGAGGGAAGAATAGGTGTAATATGGGGGCATTTTCAGGACATTGGAGTTGTTCTACATGACATTGCGGTGATAGATATAGGCAAAATTGCATGGGATTTAGTGTAAACTATAATGTAAACTGTAGTCCATGGTTAGTAGCAATGCTTCAAAATGTGTTCATAAGTTGTAACAAAGAATTTCTATTTTATGACAGACAATGTTAAAGAATAAAAGAATGCACAAGCACTTAGAAAATTTTGCAAATCACAAATTTTAACATAAGTGTTGTATTCAAAATATATTAATAACTCTCAAAACCTGATAATAAGAAAATAAATTGCAATTTAAAATGGGCTAGACTAAAAAGAAAAAGAGAGAGAGAAGATGCAAATACACAAAATAAGAAATGAAGAAAGGGATTTCACCACTGACCCCACAGAAAAAGAGTATCATAAGCGGATACTTTGAAAAATTATATGGCAACAAAGATAATTTAGAGGAAATGAATGAATTCCTAGAAACACACAAGCAGCCAACATTGACAAAAGAAGAAATTGATTGGTCAATAGACCAATCACAAGTAAAAAGATAGAATCAGTCATCAAAAACCTCCCAACTAAGAAAAGCCCAGGACCAGATGGTTTCACAGGTGAATTCTACCAAACATTCCGGAAAGAGCTAACACCAATTCTACTTAAACTCTTCCAAAAAATAGAAGAAGAAGGAACATTGCCTAACTCATTCTATGATGTCAACATTACCCTAATACCAAAGCCAAACAAAGATGCCACAAGAAAGGAAAATTACAGACCAATCTCTCTAATGAACCTAGATGCTAAAATCCTCAATAAAATACTTGTAATCATATTCAACAACACATCAAACAAATTATACACCAAGACCAAGTGGCTTTCATCCCGGGTATACAAGGATGGTTCAACATGAGAAAACCAATGTAATACACCACATAAACAGATTAAATGGGGGGAAAAATTGCATGATCATCTCTATAGACATAGAAAAAGCATTTGACAAAATACAGCACTCTTTCCAGATAAAGACACTGCAAAAATAGGAATAGAAGGAAACATTTTGAACATGATAAAGGTATATATGAAAAACCCACAGCTAACAATAGTGAAATCCTAAAAGCTTTCCCTCTAAGATTGGAAACAAGACAAGGATGTCCACCATCACCATTCCTATTTAACATTGCCTTAGAAGTACTTTCTCAAGCACTGAGGCAAGAAAAAAATATAAAAGGCATCCAAATTGGAAAGGAAGAAGTAAAAATTTCATTATTTGCAGACAACATGATCCTTCCTATACATAGAAAGCCCTAAGAAATCTACAATAAAGCTTCTAGAACTTATAAATAAGTTTAGTAAAGTTACAAGATCAATGTGTAAAAATCAGTAGCATTTCTGTACATCAATAATGAGCAACCAGAGGAGGAAATCAAGAAATATATACCATTTACAATAGTAACTAAAAGAATCAAATACCTAGTAAAAATTTTACTAAAGATATAAATGATTTATACACAGAAAACTACACAGCACTGTTAAAGGAAATTAAAGAAGACATTGATTAATAAAAAAATGGAAGTATATTCCTTGTTCATGGATAGGAAGTCAAAATATCATAAGATATCTATCACACTTGAACTACTATACAGGTTTAATGCAATCCCAATAAAAATCAACACAGAATTTTTTAATGAATTGGACAAACTAACTATGAAATTTATTTGGAAGGGCAAGAGGCCCTGAATAGACAAAGACATATTGAAAAAGAAAAATGAAATTGGAGGAATCACACTACCTGACTTTAAAACATATCATAAAACTACAGTGGTCAAAACTACATGGTATTCACACAAGGATAGACATATTGACCAATGGAATGAAATTGAGAGTTCTGATATAGATCCTTGCATATACAGTCATCTGATATTTGACAAGGCCACCAAGCCCACTCAACTGGGAGAGAATGGCTTCTTCAACAAATGGTGCTTGGAGAACTGGATATCCATATTCAAAAGAATAAGAGAGGAACACCATCTCATACCTTATACAAAAATCAACTCAAGATGGATCAAAGATTTAAAAATAAGAGCCAAGACCATAAAGACCTTGGAAGATAATGTAGGGAAGCATCTGCAGGAACTTGTAATAGGAAATGGCTTCATGAACTTCACACCCAAAGCAAAAGCAGTGAAAGGAAAAATAGATAAATGGGACCTCCTCAAAATTAAAACCTTTTGTGCCTCAAAGGAGTTTGTCAAGAAAGTGAAAAGACAGCCTACCCAATGGGAGAAAATATTTGGTAACCATATATTTGAAAGGAGCCTAATAAACTAGCATATATAAAGAATTCCTATATCTCAAAAATAAAAAGACAAGCAACCCATTTAAAAATGGGCAAGTGGTTTGAACAGACACATCTCCAGAGAAGAAATACAAATGGCTAAAAAGCACATACAATTGCAAATATTCTCACTGTCCTGATTTTGTGATAATCAGGGTAGGCTAAACATTTGCTATATTAGAAACCATGCATGTGTCCCCAGACCTAATTTTTCTCCCTAGGTCTGGTTTTTAGAATGCTGGTGAAAAACCAAGCCTGATGATTTATTTTATGATCATCCTGTATGGGAAGTGACTGTAACTCTAGGTATCTTTGATCAACCTTAAGAGATATAGCAGGGGGGCTGGTGTGGCTCAAATGGTTGGGCATCCATCTCCCATAAAGAGGGAACTGGGTTCGATCCCTGGGACCTCCTAGTAAAAATAAACTGAAGAAAAATATAGAAGGCACACAGGTGACCAGGCCCCATGTGCAGGTGTGCTGTCAGGCCCCACAAGCGGGTGAGCCCCCAGGTCCCACACGTGGGTGTGCTGTCAGGCCCCGCCAAGCCATGCAGCAAGATGATGACATAACAGGAGAGTGACACAAGGGAAAGCCAAGATGAGACGTGCCAAAAAACCAGGAACTAAGGTGACACAGGCGATAGGACACCGCTCTCCCACATCGGAGGTTCCCAGGATCAAATCCTGGTGAAGACAGGAGGAGAAGGATGAGAAGAGAGGGCAGGAAACAGACACAGAATTGCCCAGCAAATGGATACAAAAACAGCAAAAACGGGTGGGGAGGCGGGTAAAAATGGATAAAAGTAAATAAATCTTTTTTTTAAAAAGTAAAAAAAAAAAAAGCACATACAAAAATTCTCAACATCATTAGCTATTAGGGAAATGTAAATCAAAAATACAATGAGATACCATCTTACAACCATTAGACTGGCAGCCATTAAAAAAAAACAGGACTATAAAGGTTGGAGAGAATGTGGAGGAATAGGAACCCTTATCCACTGCTGGTGGGAATGTAGAATGGTCCACTCATTGTGGAGGACAGTCTGGCAGTTCCTCAAAAAACTAACTATAGATCTGCCATATGACCCTGCAATTCCATGCTGGGTATATACCTAGAAGAATTGAAAGCAAGGACACGAACAGATATGCACACCAATGTTCATAGGGGCATTATTCACTATTGTCAAAAGTTGCAATCAAACCAAATGCCCATCAAGAAATGAATGGATAAACAAAATGTGGTATATACATACAATGGAATATTACTCAGTTTTAAGAAGAAATACAGTACTAACACACGGGATAAAATGGATGAATCTTGAGGACCTTCTGTTGAGTGAAGCAAGCCAGGCATTGAAGGAGAAATATTACATTAACTCTCTGATATGAATTAAGCAAATCAAACTGACTCAGAGAGCTAGAGACTGGAAGATAGGTCTACAGGAAATAGAAAGAGAAAAGAAGATTGTGAGCCAAAACACCCATAGGGTGAAATCTATAAGGTGGAAATGAATAGTTGTGCAGTGAAGGGATATGATAGGGGTTTAGGGATAATACTGGGTGTGTGGTGCATACTTGACATGGGGAGTAGGGTGGTGAGGATGTGTTAGATGGTCCATCATACTGGGGGTAGGGCTGGAGGAGGGAACTGGTGAACACTGGGGATTGGTGGATACGTGGGTGAAACTATGATGTTGAGAAAAATCTTATGGAAATATGACAAGGAAGGGTTACTGGTTTAGGGTGTTGGATGGGGGGGCATTTGGTACAGGGCACTCCTGGGGCAGTCTTCTAGAGAATGAAAGAGTGATCATTTTATCATACTGTGTTGTATCAGTGGGGATGCCCCACATAATAAATGTGAAGGAGTTGGACATCCATACTGGGGAGGCCCAATATGTTCTCAGAGGTGACAGTGTCTCTAGAGAGCATGGGAGGTTCCTAATAGGTGAGGACAGACTATTATGTCAAACCTTCAGTATTGTAGCAAATATCTATGAATTTTGTCCTTCAAGGAGTGAAGCCTGGTGGCCATCATGGGGAGGGGAGGGGGAGGGAGGAATAGAATAGATAGAAGAGGAGTTATTTAGGGGGCAATGGAAGGGTTCTGCATGATCTTGTAATGATGGATACAGGCCATGTTAAATTTCATCAAAAATTTACCAAAGTGTATGGTATTAAATGTAAACCATAACGTAAATGATTGACCATGGTTAGTAGCTATGTTTCAATAGTTGTACATCAGCTGTAACAAATGCACCATCCAACTGTAAAAAAGTTACTAACAGGGAAGGGGAAAGGGGGAAGGATGTTGGGTATATGGGAGCCCCCTATATTCTGCATGTAACTTAACTGTGACCTAAAACTTCTTTGAAGACAAAATAAAAACAAAGTAAGACACTGGGGAAGAAATAGAAGAAAATGCTACTATACAATCAGGACAACAGATATTACAATGAGGAAAGGCAAAACATCAAAAAAGAAATTTTAATATTTTTCATTTTTTAATACTCCATTTTTTTACTTTATTTTAGTTTTTCTAAATTATTAGGTATTTCATTTCTTATGTTTCATCCTGTAATTGTTATTTTACTTCCTATTAATTGAATTTGGCAACATTCTTGGTTTCATTTTTGAAGTTTTGGATCACAGAAGGGTTAAAACTATGACAGGGAAAGATCAATGGGGTGGGGTATCAGTGATGGGGAATACATGGGAGGAAGTTCACCTGGGCATACATACATGGTTAAAAAAAAAGGTGAATGATTTGAGTAGTTAGTTTACTAAAGAAAATATGGAGAAAGTAAATTATCACATGAAAAGATATTCAACTTAATTACTTATCAAGTAAATGCAAACAAATATCACAATGAAATAACCCAGATATCAATCACCAGGTGAATGGATAAATATATTGTGAAATATCCATACAAGGGAATACAATGGAAAAACAAAAATACATGAGAAATGAATTTCTAAGTAATTGTCTTGGGTAAAAGAAGCCAAACAAAACTGAGTACATATTGTATGATTTCATTTAAACAAAATTCTAGGAAATACAAGCTAATACTTAGTTATAGAAAACAGTTCAGTTGTTTTCATGGGACAGGTGTTTCTTTGCCATTGTCTATAAAGCAGAGCTGCAAATTGTTTTGTTATAGGGTGTAATATGGACAGCCAATTGATGCATAACCATTTAATAAGATGTCTCTCCATTCCTCATTGATTTTTACTGCAATATCTGTTATGAAGGATTTATATATGAATGAGTCTGTTAGGGACTATCTTTTGTGTTCCTCATTTCTAATTATCTATTCTTGCAAAAATACTGCCATCTCTTATTTATTGCAGTGTTAAGAGTGATATGATATTTGGATAAGGTGTTCAAACCTGTCTTCATGACCAAAGATAGGACCAACTACCTATATTTGAAATTGTTTCCAATGAGTACCGCAGCTATAAGTTAGGGTCTGTTCATGAACACTGAAATCATTCTAGCCATTTTAAATATAATATTTATTTCAGGAAATTGTTTAAATAAGTCTTGGTATAATGTACAAAATGTACAAATACCGCAAAAGAAAAAGAAAAAGAAAAGGAACATTGAGGTAACATAGAGTAATAACTGCCATCTTATGACTGGGAGCTATTGTATTAACAGAACCTAGAATGTGGAGGAAAAGTGCTGTGGTTCCAGTTAACAAAGTGATGATGGCCAGCTCCACATCTGTCTCTGTCTCTATAGTAATTGATTCAATGCTTGTCCTTCCCCTAAGTAAATTCCAGTACTGCTGTATTCCATAATATTGATGCTTCATTATTCAGGAAGAAGAGGTGAATGAGCTTTCCCTTTTACAATTCTATTCTGTTTATTGCTAATTTTCTGAGTGTTTTTTTTTTTTTATCATGAAGAGTTGTTGAATTTTAGAAATATCTACAGATGTGACTATATGTTTTTTCTAGTTTATTTTGTTAACATGTTAGGTTGCATTGATGGATTATAAATGATATATTGACTTTGCACTCATGAATAAATTCCCTTGGATATGACATATTATCCCTTTTTATATGAAAATTAATATGATTTGCCATTTTTGTATTTTTCATATACATATGAGTGATTGGTCTATAATTTTCTTACTTGATAATGCTGGCCTTATAAAGTAAAATTGCAATATGTTCCCTTTTATTCTATTCTCTGGGTGATTTTTGTCAGATTAGAATTATTTCTTATGCAATAGTGCCATTTATTGGTGATAAGGTTATAATTTTAATGAGTTTATCCCGGAGTTTGATTGTTAGCAAAAGGGGAGAAAAACACCAAAAATAAGTAGAGAGGGATCAGATGTGGCTGAAGCAGTTGGACACCTGCCTCCCACATGGGAGGTCCTGGGTCCAGTTCCTGGTGCCTCCTAAAGAAGATGAGCAGAAGCTGCAGATGCAGCAAAGAACAAATGCCACAACAAGCAGACACCTCAACTGCCACAATCAGCAGATGCTAGATGCTGCAATCAGCACACACTGCAATGAGCAGATGCTGCAATCAGGAGGTCCTGGGTTCAGTTCCCAGTACCTCTTAAAGATGAGCAGACAATAAGCAGACAGATGAGAGAGCCATCTAAGGGCAGGGGAGAGAAATAAAAAAAAATAAGTAGAGAATATCTTCTGGATATTTTTCCAGATCCACAAATTAAGGCAGATTCCATGTATTCCATTTGGGGCTTTTACCTTGTGCTTAGAATACAGCTATCCCTACCAACATGAGGCCCTTGAGTTTGAATGTCCTATGTATTGTATCTAGACAGCGATATCCAGGAAACATAGGCTGTTAATGGAGAAGGCCCACAGTCCATTTTCCTAACTGCCAATCTAAACTACTTTTTTTCTCTTTCAGGGCCAATCTTTTTCTAAGATGTTGAATAGTAGACAAGGCCAGTTATGAAGAAAAAGAAACATCACCAAACTTAATACATCCATGTAATAAAATAATTTTCCAACATCAGTAAATTTCCTGAAGACATTTTTACTAATGAGCATGATATGACAATTAATATTTGCATAATAAGGTCTAGATCAAATTTTTATAACTTTCTCCTTTAATATAACTCACAAATAGGAATGGATAGCCCATCAATATCCTTTTGGATGACCCTCATGAAATAATTTATATTGCCTAACATACACACACACACACTTCTTCAAATACAATGTGTACTTTAAGATTACAAGTATAAATTTAGATACTCAGAGAATTTCTGCAACACATTTTTGTAAATAAATATGCATTTAACAGCATTTTCCAAAATGAAAAGAGCAACCTCTTCTAAAGGAGTTTCCAGGGATGTAATTTTTTTTTTAATTTATTTTATTTTATTATTTATTTTACTTTACATTTTATTTTATTTTTATTATTTTATTGCATTTTCTCTCTCAGCCTCTTTCTGCAGCTGTAGAGGATCCTGGAGTCCTCTCTCACATGGTAGGGTAGAATGGCATCTCTTTCTCTGTGTCTGTGCTTTCAGTCTTCAGTTTATATAAGACTCCAGTTAGAGGATTAGGACCCACCCTGGGGCCCTGCAAACTAACCAAGGCCATTAAATAACGTGATCTAATCATACTGATCTGGTTAAAAAGTCACTTAACTGAATCTAACCAACAGGTGTTACAAAAAATAGGCTTTTTAAAAAAATTATATATATATATATATATATATATATATTTTTTTAAGGTGCTTAGATTACCTAAATATTACATGGAAACTACAGGGATTCCCATGTTCTCCACCTCCCACACCTCCCACACCTCCCACACAAACATTAAGAAATTAAAAATAGGCTTTCACATACAGGAATGGCTTAGCTTAAGAACATAATTTTCAGCAGCCAACAAAAGACTCAAGTCTGCACACCCTGTGAGACATCAATTATGATTAACAAGCAACAATCAGCAAGGACAGTCATTTGATTAAATCAATCAAATGGTCCATTAATATGGAAAACAGTCAAAGCAATTACAGTTAGGTTATTCTTATCTGGCAGTATCAAAAAGTATATTTTCTAGGAAACAAAATTTATCATTAACTTTAGGTTGATTGATATTTGTGCCTAATTCTTCATCCTTCCCTGTATCTATGTTCTTTACCATGTAATTGTTCAGTTCTACAGTATACATCCTTAAATCTTTTATTTTTTTTATTTTATTTTATTTTTTTTTATTATGGGTAAAAATCAAAATTCTCACAATACATACAAACATTTGTAAAATGATATATAAATATATATGCATATATGTGTATTTGCTTACAAAAATGTTATTTTATATATATATATATACATATATTTTAAGAGGTGCTTAGATTACCTAAAATATTATACGGAACCCACTCGGATTCCCATGTTGCCCACCTCCCACACCTCCCACCACATCCAACACAATTATTTATTTATTTATTCATTTATCACCCCCTGCCGCCTATGCTCGCCGGGTCAGCCAACCACGCAGTGCGGGCGGGCCCGCCCCCACCAGGAGGCCCCGGGAACCGAACCTGGGGCCCCCCACATGGCAAACGGGAGCCCCACTGACCGAGCCACAGCCGCCTCCCTCCTTAAATCTTAACTGTAGTTCAGCTAGGTTATTCCCAAACAAGAACTTACAATAGTTTTTGCTGTTGTATGTTCCTTTTTATGTCTCAGCTATTGACTTTGGAAGACCATGCTTTGGCTCAGTGGTTCAGAGGATCATAGATACTCAGAGCACAGCTTTCCAAACAACCTGAAGACCTATAGCCTGGAGGTAAGTTCACCAGCCAAGACCAGACAGGAACAAGTGACCCAGAAGTTCCAGCTGAAAGTAGTTGATGTGTCAAGTACAAAAATTATAAAACTGAATATATACAGAAGCTATGGTCAACAATCCTACTGCTAGATATAAATCAAGAGAAATTTTGCACATGTGGAAAAGATGATCTGGGAACCTTATTTGTTATCACTCCAAACTTGAAAGAACAAAAATGTGAGATCTTTCAAGTGTCCCTTAATCATGGGACACTTCTCCAGCCCCAGCCTCCTGCAACACATCCAGCCAGCAGCACATGGCTGGTTTGGTGGCTTGGAGCTGTATATCCAAGAAAAACATGTTCTTATTTCTAACCCATTCCTGTGGGTGTTATTTTGAGTACAGCAGGGAGCCATATAAAATGACAGCTTCTCACCAAATTAATAGGGATATGTCTGACCAAAGAAAGACTCAGACAAGTCCAGCTTGGTGAGCAAAAGAGCACTTAATAGGGGTCTTATATGAGGCCTCACCCTTGATGGTCTGGAGGGGAGTCCTTACTCTTAGACAGACCGAGGTTTATTGTGGCCTAAATCCTTATCCATAATGGTGGGTGGAGAGCATGGCACTTCCGAGGCCCAAGCCTCACTTGTCACAAAGAAAGAAAGGTCTTTTGGAGGGGATGTGACTCAAGCGGTTGAGTGTCTGCTTCCCACTTTGGAGGTACTGGGTTTGGGTCCTGGTTCCTCCTAAAAAAACAACAAGAAAAAAAAAAAACTCAAGGGAGCTGATGTGGCTCAGTGGTTGAGTGCTGACTTCCCTTATATAAGGTCCTGGGTTTAATCCCCAGCCCCTGGTACCTAAAAAAAATAAAAGAAATATCTTTTCTACTACATGTCTGCATACAGTCTACATGCAAATGGGGAGGGCACATGAGAGGAAAGCATGGTTAAAAAGTGCAGTGATCAAGACAGATAATCAAGGAATGGACAGGGCAGAAGTCACACTTTTACAGTAACTACATAAAACGAGCATTTACAATGTTTGTTAGTAGAGCTGAAGCTGAAATTACATCTTTACAATAATTATGTAAGGGATCTATTGATACAAAGGTTGTCAAGCAGTTCACAAATCAAATTATTTGTTGAGTTTCCAGGAGAGAAGTCTAAGCAGGCAAATCTTACTTATCAGTCATGAGTTCACAACCATTATTTCTCAAGGCTTTGTGTGTAATTATTAAGAAATGAAATGCTGATGTGAATAGATGGAGAAAGAACTGGAAGAGTGGGAAAATGCAAAGCCATATATGCTACAGGCATTGTAAATAGGATCTTTTGATGGGGTTTCTTCATTTAAGGTATGGCCCACCTCATTTAAGATGGGACTTAATCTTATCACTGGAGGCCTTATAGAGAAGGTCTCAGCAGAGAAAGCACAGGGAACAGCCAGATGCTAGAAGTCAGTGGAACCCAGAAGAGAAAGGAGAATCCAGGAGAGGCTGCCATGTGCACTGCCATAAGACACAAAAGCCAAGGCACAAGGATCGGCAGCAGCCAGCACCAGAATGCCACATAAAGCATTGCTTGATGACTCCTTGATTTTGGATTTCTCCTAGCTTCAAAACCGTGAACAATAAACTCCCAATGTTTTAGCCAACCTAATGCATGGTATTTGTTTTAGCAGTGAGGAAATTAAAACAGCTGTTAGAGTTTAAATCAGGCAGCAGCTTCCCTTTACTTTTCCCCATGATCAATTTTGAAGCAGACTGTACTTAAAGAAACACCTCTCCATGAAAAACTTTTCCCAGCACCCTAAAGAGCAGATTCTCAGCAAGTTTCTCTAGCACAGCACTATAGAGGCTTCTCTGCCATTCACTGCATCACAGCTATGCCTCTCAGTCAGGAACTGGCTTTCACCCCTGGGAGGAGGGCCTGTTTTTCAGGACTCTATCTCAACCTCATGAGTAGCGTCTGCTCCTTATAACTGCTATTCCTATATTGGTTAGAGTCCTCTTTATGTCTTAATAATTGTGATGGTTAGGCTGATGTGTCAACTCAGCCAGGTAATTGTGTCCAGGTGTTTGGTCAAGCGAGCACTGGGCTAATTGTAGTACAAGAGCATTTGTGGACTTCAGTCACCAGTGAGTTTACTGCATGGATGGCTGGTTACACCTGCATCAATCTGGGAGATTGCATCAGCAATGGGTGATGCTTTTATCCAATCAGTTGAATGCATTAAAAAAGGAAGTGATTTCAACATTCAGAGAGAATTTCCCAGCTTGTCTTTGGACAGCCAACTTCTCCCAGAAACTCATCAAGGACCTTTCATTGGACTTTCATCAGAGCCCCTGGTTTGCAGCCTGCCTGTGGAACCTGAACTTGTGCATCCCCATGGTCATGTGAGAGACTCTTATAAAATCTCATATTATTGACAGATATCTCCTGTTGATTCTGTTTCCCTAGAGAACCCTGACTAATAAAACTTGGTACGGAGAGTGGGGTGGTTCTTGAGGAACAGAGTCTTAAACATGGGATGTCTGAGGTGTTTCTGGGAGTTTTGTAATTGGCTCTCTACTCCAATTGGACTCAAGCATACTAATGACTGCCTTTCCAATAATGAAGAGGTTGCTAACAGTCCATGGCATGAGCTGGCAATAGAGACATGCAAAATAGCACCACTGGATTCCCCTACTTCCACACTTATAAGAAGAAAAGATCTGGGTGAGAGTATTTTCAATGCCTTAACAGAATTTCCTACAGTCAAAAGGTATAATAATGTTGGCTGGCTCCTCCTAGATACTCTGGATACAGTTACACAAGAGATGAGCTAAAGTCTTCATATTTGAAACTTAAATGCTGCATGAATGATATGAAAGTTGTTATGTGTGCCTTGAAAAAAACTCTTGTCTCCTGTAGTCACAGACTTGAGATGTCCAATAATCAAGCTCAGACTCTCATTGTATGAGTATCAGAATTACAGAGAAAACTAAAATCTCAACTCCACAAGGTTTCTGTGGTTAAAGTGAAGGCATTGATTGGAAAGGAATGGAACCCCGAGGACTGGGATAGAGACATATGGGATGATAATAATATTGGTGGGGATACTGGTACCCTAAATTCTGCTGAGACTTTACCAGATAAACCTGCAATGCCCTGTCCTGTGGAGACCACACCTTGTCAACCTTGTATCATCCAGCCTCCAGCTTGCCCCAGGGAGTCCATACCTCCTTCCAGCCCTGAGGGAGGTACCAGCCAAACTGAAGCCTGCACTGCCCAGCCTCTGGCCTGCCCAAGGGAGTCTGGACCTCCTCCCAGCCCTGAGGCAGGTACCAGTCAAACTCCAGCATGCACTGCCCAAACTCCAGTCTGCCCTGAGGAATCTGCCTTCCAACCCCTGCTATGTTACCTTCTCTTTCCCAGCCCATAGCTTTGGCCTCTTGGGGAGTCCCTTACAATCAGTTGACTGAGGATGAGAAAACTCAGGCCTGGTTTACAGTTGGTTCTGCACATTATGCAGGTACCACCCAAAAGTGGAGAGCTGCAGCACTGCAGCCCTTTTTTGGGACATCCTTGAAGGATAGTGGTGAGAGCAAATCCTCCCAGTGGGCAGAACTTTGAGCAGTGCACCTAGTTGTTCATTTTGCTTGGAAGAAGAAATGGCCAGAGGTGCATTTGTACACTGATTCATGGGCTGTTGCCAATGGTTTGGCTGGATGGTCAGGGACTTAGAAGGAACATGATTGGAAAATTGGTGACAATGTGGTCTGGGGAAGAGGTATATGGATAGACCTTTCTGAGTGGGCAAAAACATGAATATATTTGTGTCCCACGTGAAAGCTTACCAGAGGGTGACTTCAGCAGAGGGAGATTTTGATAATCAAGTGGGTAAGATGACCCGCTCTGTGGCTAATGCTCAGCCTCTTTCCCAAGCCACTCCTGTCATTGCCCAATGGGCTCATGAACAAACTGAACATGGAGGTAGGCATAGAGGTTATGCATGGGCTCAGCAACATGAGCTTCCCCTTACCAAGACTGACTTGGCTACAGCCACTGCTGAATGCCCAATCTGCCAGCAGCAGAGACCCACACTCAGCCCCGGTATGGCACCATTCCTTGAGGTGACCAGCCAGCTACCTGATGGCAGGTTGACTACATTGGGCCACTTCCACCATGGAAGGGGCAGCAATTTGTTTTAACTGGAATAGACACATACTCTAGATATGGGTTTGCATTTCCTGCACACAATGCTTCTTCCAAAAATATCATCCATGGGCTTACTGAATGTCTTATCTACTGCCATGGCATTCCACACAGCATTGCTTCTGATCAAGGAACCCATTTCACAGCAAATGATGTGTGGGAATGGGCACATGCCCATGGAATTCACTGGTCTTACCATGTTCCCATCACCCTGAAGCAGCTGGACTAATAGAATGGTGGAATGGCCTTTTGAAGACTCAATTATGGTGCCAACTAGGTGGCAATACCTTTCAGGGCTAGGGCAATGTTCTCCAGAAGCCAGTGTATGCTCTAAGTCAGCATCCTCTCTATGGTGCTGTTTCTCCCATAACCAGGATTCATGGGTCCAGGAGTCAATGGGTGGAAATGGGAGTGGCACCATGCACTATTACCCCTGGTGACCCACTAGGAAAATTTTTGCTTCCTGTCCCTGCAACCTTAATCTTTGCTGGTGTACAGGTTTTAGTCTCTAAAGAAGGAGTGCTGCCACCAGGGAATACAACAATGAATACCTTGAACTGGAAGTTAAGACTGCCACCTGGCCACTTTGGGCTCCTCTTACCTGTGAATCAACAGACAAAGAAGGGAATTACTATACTGGCTGGGGTGATTGATCCTGACTATCAAGGGGAAATAGGACTACATCTGCATAATGGGGGTAGAGAAGAGTTTGCCTGAAATATAGATCTTCTAGGGCATCTCCTAGGACTGCCATGCCTTGTGATTTCAATGGAAAATTGCAACAAAAAAAATCCAAGCAGGACTAACAATGGCCCAGAATCTTCAGGAATGAATATTTGGTTCACCCCACCAGGCAAAGAACCACGGCTAGCTGAAGTGCTTGCTGAGGGTAACAGGAATATGGAATGGGTAGCAGAAGAAGGTAGTGATAAATATGAACTTCGACCAAGTGACCAGTTACAGAAATGAGGACTGTAATAGTCATGAACATTTCTTCATGGTTTCATTATGAGTATGATTGCATTTGTACACAAAATGAATTTCTTTGTTTTTCTTTCCCAACCTTTTCCCTTAATATGAATAGTTTTATACATTTCAGTTAATAATATTAATGATGTCAAATTTAAGAGTGAATATTACCCAAGGACTTGCACCTTGTTCTGTAGGGAATTAATGCATTTCTGGTTGTATGCAGGTGAGTTGAACATTGTTAGGTGGAAATATATATGTATCCTTGTTTGTTATCATTTTTACTTAAAGACTAATTATAGTTTAAGGTAATGTGTATCTTTGCTGAGTTGACAAGGGATGGACTGTGATGGTTAGGCTAATGTGTCTCCTCAGCCAGGTAATTGTGTCCAGGTGTTTGATCAAGCAAGCACTGGGCTAATTGTAATACAAGAGCATTTATGGACTTTGGTCACCAGTGAGTTTACTGTGTGGGTGGTTGATTACATCTGCATCAATCTGGGAGATAGCATCAGCAATGGGTGAAGCTTTTATCCAATCAGTTGAATGCCTTAAAAGGGGAAGTGATTTCAACATTCAGAGAGAATTTCCTAGCTTGTCCTTGGACAGCCACCTTCTCCCAGAAACTCATCAAGGACCTTTCATTGGACTTTCATCAGAGTCCCTGGTTTGCAGCCTGCCTGTGGTACCTTGACTTGTGCATCCCCATGGCACATGAGACTCTTACAAAATCTCATAGTATTGACAGATATCTCCTGTTGATTCTGTTTCCCAAGAGAACTCTGACTAATACAATAACCAATCCCTTTTTACTCCATTCCCTAGTGCATTAATAATTCTTTATATTAAAATTTTGGTTCCACTTTTTGTGTAGGGATAGAAAGCAGATCTGAATTTCTCTAAAGCTAGGAGTAGAGAGAGGGATGTACTGAAAAGGGGCCTGAAGAAACTTTGGGGAAAAATGAAAATGTTCTGTATCTTTACTGTGGAGGTGAATTTTATGTATTTATAAATCTGTCAAAGCTCATCAAATTGTACATTTTAAATTGGTTCAGTTTATTGTATGTACAATATAATTCAGAGTTGATGTAAAAGGGCAAGCAATAGACTGGGGAAAATATTCTCAAGACACATATCTGAACAAATACTTTTACCTAGAATATCAAAATAAGACTAACAATTCAAGACTGAGACAAATAATCCAGTTAAAAATCCCAGAAGATTTTAGCAGGTGGAAGATATATGAATGGTCAATAATCACATGAAAAAATGTTCATAATCATTCACCAGCAGTGAAATTTAAATTAAGATCCTAATGAGATACAATATCGGCTTGACCGGAATGGCTAAATTTTTTCAAGTGGAACACAGCTGGTAAGAGGGTAAATCCATTACATAGGCTTAAATAATTGTCACAACTCATTGAAGTAAACATTTAAGATCTGCATAAATTGTACATTAATTATCTCAATTTTAAAAATACATAATGAGATTTGTATTCTTGGATATCATTGAGAGATTGAGAGCATTAGGAAAAAGGGAATGTGGGCCTTTGAGACTCTCTCTTACCATGTAGAAAGGATATCTGGAATAATGGTACCTAAGTCCCAGTGCAGGAAACTCCTCTTTATACCACTCTTTGAAGAAGAGTAAAGGGATGCATGGCTTTAGACCAAGACAGATGATGATGATGGTGAAAGAGAAGAGAGAGAGAGGATAGGTAGATAGAAAGTGATAGATAGATGATAAAGATAAAGAGAGATGTAACTAAAGATTGAAATATAGAAAGATATAAAGATATAAGATATTTACATAAAAATTACATATGCGTATTTGATTGCTACATAAATCACACATTATTTGCATTTATATTTTACTTATATTTTGGAAAACTGTGTGCTAATTACATTTCAACTACAACCCTTGATAGCATTTAATTCTCCAAGCATTTCTGAATGTGTTAAATACAAATATTTAAAAACTTACAAATGAATTAAATGCAGATTCCTGACACTTCACATTAGGCAGAAATAAGTTATTAAGACTGAACTTTCAATTAAAGAAAAAACACAAATGTATGTGTGGTGCAAGTGATGCTGTTTACAGCTGTTATCAATTACAGTTTCTATGGAGTACTAATTGCTGCTACAGTTGAATGGACCTGTAAGTTTAACTCCTAGTTAGGACTGCAAAATTTTCTTAAATCACAGAGGGCAAGAGAAGAAAATCAACTAGAAATGGCTAAAATTTCACTTATGCCTACTTTAGAAAACACAGTTCTCTCCATTTGTTTCTTTGGGATGCACAGAAGAACCTGCCACGTTGTGTGGGGTATTAAAATATAGCAAATTATCAACCTGGCTCTCCAAAGGAAACAAAGACTGCTAATGTCTCTCTGTAAGGACTTGAATTTGGTTTATTGACTAATGCCCTCCATTTTCCTGGGTACAATGGGAGCCAACTGGCCCAGAAAATGAGAGGGCTCCTTTGCTATTGGAAATTTACAAGTGGTTAAGCTATTTTTTTCTTCTTCTTCTTATGCTGGGAGCACTTACTGTTGTTGCTTAATATATTGCAAATCAACATAGTTCAAAAATCACAAAGAGAATGAAATCTTATTATAGAACTGAAAATAGGTTACTGATTGGGTACAAATTCATCAAGACTTTATTTCTCAATGATTTTTTTTTACTAGAATCCCAATACAGCTTCCTTTGGAAATAGTGAAAAATGGCTGAGAGGAGGTGATATCTTGGGAAACGTGACCTTCTGTTAATTTCAACTGTGCTCAGCTGGTTAACCATATAACTCTTCCCAATCCCAACATGCTTATTTAGATAGTTTCAATTATGAATCATTAATCTTACTTACAGAACACCTAATCCAATGCTCAATTTCCTCAGGAACTTCCTGCATTTTGTCATAATATCCAATGGTATTAAAAAATATTACAAATGAGTAAACCAAATTCAAATGTTGGATGATATCAGAAGTAGACAAATGAAGCCCAGATTTTTAAAACCCCAGTCCAGTATTCTTTCTGGCCACATACAAGGCATATTTTTTAAGTGTATGATAGTTTGAAACAGTGATAAAGAAATGTTGACTTTATCTTCCCCCAATATTGTCAAATTGACTCAAAATTACTTGATTTATTTTTCTCAGCTAAATTTCATGTCAACTGGTAAATATTTAAAACTATAGTCCAGGAGTATAAAATCCTGGTCCAAAATAATAGTTGAGAGCATAAATATTTCTCTTTCAGGTGGTAGAAATAGAATTGCCACTAGGTGGAGGGTGATACCATAAATTAAATGAAGATCCTATTGAATAAAGAGGAACAGACACAAATCGAAAGCAAGTTCATTGTTGTAATGTACTTTGTTGATCATTCATTTCCTCCCCCTTTCTTTCAAAGATAAGGCCACAAATGTTCAAAGATGTAAATTTCTATATTCCTGGAGCAACTCACTTTTTAATTTTTTATTTTTGCTTTCCCATCTATTAATATTGAACCTAGACTAATATGTGTGTATTTAGTCACTTCCACAATAATCAGTTTTAAAAAGAATATACAGAGTCGATGATCAAACAACAACAAAACAAATAAACACTGACCCTGATGTGAGTCCACAGTTGTTTCATTTAATATATTTTAAATTTAAATATCACTGTAGCAGGTTGAAAGGAGAATTACATGCTTTCAGCAAATACAAATTGGGTGATGACTATGTTCTAGGCATTGCAATACTTGTAGGAGGGACATAATGAATTAAACAATATCCATTCCCAATAAATCTTACCATTTAGTGGAAGAAAAAAAAAACATGCATGTGATTTCAATACAGTATAATACATTCAGTAATAATGATGCATAAAGAGCTAATGAGATCACTTAGGACTGATAAGACACAGAGGTTGGGCTAGAATGAAGAAGGAACTAGGAATATTTTCCTGTCCTGGAGCCAATGAAATGAATGTATAGTTCTAAGGGCAAGAAGAAATTGGTAAAGTGAAGAAGCAAGCCTGAGGAAGTCAAAAGGAGAATCAAGTTCAATGTTATAGTTAAAGGGCCATGGTGTTGTTAGTAAGCTGAGTCAGCATGGTTAGAACATGTTGTAGGGGGGAAAGGATGCAGTGAAAATAAATATAGAGACCTAAATGGAAACTGTGACAGTCTGAAGCTTTTTGTGGATCCCAGAGAAGGTGATGGTTTAAAAGTTAATCCATTCTTGTAGGAATGGGATCATTTGATTGAATTACTTCAGGGAGGTGTGACCCAGGGAGGGTCTTGGTCCTTTTGCTAGGTCCTTTAGAAACTGAGGACTGAAAGCAGCAGAAACGCAGAAAAAATGCCTCAGAGATGGAGACAAGGACTGTAGGTGCTCAGAGAGGAAGCCAGGAGAGAGAAGCCAGAGATGGAGCAGCCAGAAGCTGAAGCAACAAGACCCAGAAGAAAAGCAGATGCTTCCATATACCTTGTCACATGGAAGGAGTCCAGGATTGGCTGTAGCTGAACTTCGGTGGTACAGCATTTCTGATGATGACTTGATTTGGACGCTTTCACAGCCTCAGAACAGTATGCTTTTAACTTAATAAATTTCCATTGTAAATGCCAAACCATTTCTAGTATATTGCTCTCAGCAACTCTTAGCAAACTAAAACAGGAGACAAATCTCAAAGGACTGTGTATGTATGCCATGTTTGTTTATCAAGAAAGACTGTGGAATCAATGAGGGTTGCATGAAATAATAAAACACATATTGTGTGTTAGAAAATGCATTCTGGTTGCAGTCTGAGGGAAAAGACTGTGTTCACTCTTTAAAATTTTTATTAGACTGAGGGACACATGCTGGAGTAGCCAGCATTCTTCTCAAATGATAAACTGAGGCAACACTAGTGTTTGCCATTTATCTACAACTCAGAGTTGATTATTCTTTCTACGGTTTTTCTCTCCTCTGGTGTAGGTATTATATCCTTTCTTTCCAGGCCAACAAGAGTTTTACACAATTATTCCTCCAGCAAATTGGAAACTGGTCTTATCTTAGTTTCCAGATACACATGGAAAAAAGATGGTTTGATTGATATTAATATTAATAGACCTTTGAAAAAAGTTTTAAAAAATAAAGTTCAGCTTCACCTTGGTCAAGTTATCTTAATGGGAATTTACAAACTCACAATGGTATTGGAATAAAATTTCTGCCAAGTTAAATATCTCTTAGCTGAACCTGTTTGGAAATCAAACAGGAAGCATGTATTATCTTTGTATTAATTTCCCCAAGAACCTGTGATAAATATACAATATGAGGATTGATAAAGAATATATGCCAACAGGAATGTTGAAGATACATTTCTTTTCTTGAAAACTGAAATAAAATGGGGAAAAGCCCTTGAATTCTCTATAGTAAAAACTGAAACCTTTCCTTAGACGGTAGGCAAGTGCCACCTAAAAGGATTCTGCTGAACTGTTTACATATTGAGATTTAGTAATATATATTCACTGAAATTTCCAGTTGATTTGGATTCTTTGGAAGCAGTGGCTTATTAGATAGATCTTAGATTTAAATAGAGCACCTGGAGAGTTGGACATTGGACACAATAAATATTATTAAGTTTTATTTAAGCAGCCTTCAACTAATCACTGTCTATGATCAAAAAGAAATATAATTTTGGTATTTATTATTAAAATAGTTACAAGGATTTTTGTGTGTCTTGATTAATGTATATGGAAAATTCTGGCCATAATTTAGTAATAGAAATGCAGTCAATTGTTGAAACTATTGCTTCTTCTACTTGATAATATAGAGCATCTCTTGTGGCTTTATATTTTTATAGAATCCATATATGGTAATTTATACTTACTGTGTCATTTGCATTAGTGAATTCAAAGGAGGAAAACAATATTCTCTTTTTCATGATTTTTGAAAAGTTGAGAGAAAATAAATAAAGCAGAATATGAGTGATTTATATTCCAGAAAGGATACAAGAAAATCTTGAAACTGAGAGACCTAAGATTCAACACAAATATGAAGAGCATAAGGTTTTGTTTTATTTTGTTTCCATTATGTCCACTTCAGAGAGAATATGTGGCACAGGCCCTAACACTCACCAAGTTAAAATACCCTGAGAAACAAAAAATATTTAACAAGTGCACAAAAATAAACAATATAAATCCAAGTAGTCAATTCTAAGTGTCAAAACACCTAGGAGGTTTGAGTATTCATTGCTTGGTGGGCTGCAGTAATCAGTGAAATCTATCTAGAAATGGTAGGGGTTGAAGAGACTCTGATGAGTTAAGCAAGACCTGATTGTGAATGGTGAATGTCTGGCTCCACTGTAGCAGAGAACCATAAGGAATCTTATGGCCAAATGAAGATTAAATGCATACCGATTATACTATAGTGTTTACTGGAGATTACTGAGTATGTGGATTACAGAAAAGGAGCAGTGTTTAGGAAATTTAAGGTGGCAAGGTATGGTGGGTCCAATTAAATGGAGATAGCCTGGTGGCTCTGTTATATTCATATTTGCAGTGATTACATGATTGGAAGTCTTTATCATCCAGGATGTTAAGGAAATGAGAAAGAGACAATGACCTGAGGCAGTAATTGTGAATTTATTCTGAAGTGCTTGGAAAAAAGATGCATTCTTAGAACTTACCTCAAAATCACTTATGGGGTCAGGCCTGGAAATGCCCCTTAAAGATCATCTAATTTAACTATCTCAATCTATTTATGGTTAAACTGAAGAGCAAAAAAGTGAGGTATTAAAATCATCTCCTTAGGAAGTAGTGTGGTCAGATGTTTTTCAAATAGCCCATTATTTTAAACAATGGGTATTGATAAGGCATAATATAACTATTCATGTAAATGTGAAGATATTAATTGATTCTTGTAGAAATATAAGGATAATACTTTCTTGTCTTTTTATGGATATACTTGAAAATAAGGAAAATAATATTTTAAGTGACTCAGGAGCATAGGATACACTTTTAGAGTGGTTCACCATATGGAGTTTGTATCAGATTAAAAGTAAATTAATATCCTCCTTTTATAAACTGGACTCCATCTCTGTTATAAACTGGAGTCAGTGCATTTATGTGATTACAATATTTTTTTACCAAAAATTTATCAAAAATAGCCTGTGTTAAAATATATACATGTTTATTTTCCTGGTAATTTCCAATTATTCCCTTTATTTTCCACTTTTGGCATGCAAAGACAGCCTTAACATAGTGGCATTTAAACTGTCTTTTTCAAATATGACTTGGTTTATTCCATGATAAAGAATCTCACAGATATTTAGTGGGTTCGATCAAGCAGACTCATAGACTATTGGTGAGGAAAAAAGAGCTGAGAAATCTGAAGTTGTGAGATCAAGCTCATGAATCAAGTTAAAGTTAAAGGTAAGAAACATTTGACTTAAAAATGCAACAGAATTTTTTTTCACTTACACATAGGAAAATAATTTTAGACTAAGTTACAATAGAGCATTTTTTTATTTTCTGGGAATAATTTTAAAATTCTAAAATGTAATTGTTAATTGAATTAGATACTTTATTTACCACTATGGATATCCTTCCTTCACTATTCAGTAGAAAGGATACCAAAAGGACATTGTGTGGCAATGGATGGTAACTATTATACTCTGGATCTATTTATGTTTTTTATCTCCAAAAATCCTACTTTATCATAAGAACTTTATGTGCACAAATTTGAATGATTTTAACTTCACTGAAAGTAAAAATGAGAGAGATGGACTTACAGTTTTGAAAATAAACTTCAAATATCTTGATGCTGAAATTATAAATAATTAATAGGAAATACTTTATATACAAAGAGGTTCATGTTTTATAAACATGAAATTGAGAAATTACAGTATGGTTTGAAGGAATGGATTAAAATCTTGTTTACAAAGAGTTCTTTCTTAGCTTTTCAATGATTCTTGAAATTCTACCAGTAGAGAGCTATTTATCTGTTAAAGTTTAACATTTCTTACCAGAAAAACATTAATAGAGGTGGTATTATATAAATCTATAATAGTGACAAGAAGAAGAGAGTAAAAATATTAGGAATGAAGAAGAGAAAAGCTAGTCTAAGCTGCTAAGACTGGCAATATTGGCACTAAAATGAGCATACATTTTTAGGATGATTGGTTAAGAAAAATCAAACAATTTGTTTATGTGAATCAAAGAGAAGACAATTTATCCACGTGGGTATGGGATTGGATGAGTTTCTAACAATCCAAGCTAAACCAACTGATGCTATTCTCAAATGTCAAATGACTCCTGAAAGTTAAATACATGTTGTTGCTGTTTTTAATTAGAGTTCACAGGAAAATCATGCAGAAATTACAGTCCTCATATCCTCCTTCAAACATGAAGTTTCTTATTAACACTTTGCATTAGAGTGCTATTTTTGTAAATAATTGTTTTTCTTATGTCTGAGATAATAATGTGTTGAAGAATAGGGATAGCCAACTTCTCTTGTTATTCCTTTAATTGACTATGAAATATAATCTTTCATTTGTAAAATTAGAAAGATAGACCTTCCTTACCATCCCAATCAATTTATAATTAAGTTCTCCCACTGGAATTCAGTATTCTAAGAATTTGTTCTAGGTACTGGCAGAACAATGAATTGTTCACCCTAGATGATTTTACCTATTTTACAGAAGTGAGGAAATTGTAGTGATAAGATCAGGTACTTGGAATATACTTTTTCACCAGAACTGGAAAAAAACTTGAATGATAACAAGAAACTGGCAGAGACAAACTCTCATGTCTAGCTCCTATAGTTACAAGACTTGGTTAACATTCATATCCCAAGTAAAATAATTCTAAAAGTTAAAAATTACCAGAAATCAGCAAAGTATTTTACATTTGTTACCTTATTTAATCTCTTCAAAAATGCCATAGATAAATTGTATTACTCTCAAAAAAATATGCAGCCTTCTTTCTGGTGAAATTTCTGGGCTGAGCATGAGGCATCAAGCACATATACACCACATATATGTGAATGCTAGTGAAATATGACCAGATTCAATCTTATCAATGTTTGATAACATTAGAACCAAACCCAGAGGAAAGTTAATTTGATTTTTAAAAGTAAGGAAACAAAATACAAGAAAAATATAATTAATATAGCATGTATAAGATGTTTCCAAATTCCAAATACATTTGGTAGTTTTTCTGTTTAAAACCTTTGCACATAGGGTATAGGGCAGGAAGTTTCTCACATATAATATTGCCAACATAGCACATATCACATATTGGTATATGATTTTTTTCTATTTTCACTATGCATCATTTATGTGCATATGTACTAAATAACTGTAAGACCAACAAAATGAGATCTGATTTTTTTTTATTTAAAAGAGAAATTTTGTAATTCTATTTGGGCATAATACCCAGCTGATACTTGGCATAGCTTGCTGAGATAATGGATACATAAATACAGTAGATTTATTATACAATGTTAGTTTTCCTGTCAGTAACCTAAGATTTTTTCCAACAGTTAATGTTTTCAAGAAAGGGACAAAACCTTCGCAGGAAATTCTTCTTGAATAAAAGAACAAAGTTATGTTTTCTTCGACTCATGAATCATTTTTCCATTATAATCTTTCCCATGCAAGAAATGATATGCATCACCATATTAAAATACATCTCATAAGAATTAATTATTCATCTAATTTCAGGTGGCTACAAACTGCTCTGTATCATAGAAAACAATGTCACAGAATTTATTCTTTCCGGACTTTCTCAGGAAAAGGAATTACAAGTTCTGTGTTTTTTGCTATTCTTACTTTGTTATATTGCAATTTTCACAGGAAATCTGCTCATCATGGTTTCTATCACCTGCAGTCAACTAATTAACCAACCTATGTATTTCTTCCTGAGTTATCTCTCATTCTCAGACCTTTGCTACACCTCCACTGTGACCCCCAAGCTCATCATGGACTTCCTGATAGAAAAGAATTCCATTTCCTATAATGGCTACATGACACAGCTCTTTACTATGCACTTCTTTGGAGGTATTGAGGTCTTCATCCTCACAGGGATGGCCTATGACTGTTACATGGCCATCTGCAAGCCCTTGCACTATACCACCATAATGAGCCAGTGGGGGTGTAACATCATAATTGCTGCTTCCTGCACTGGATTCCTGCATTCCTTTGGCCAGTTTGTCCTCATCATCTTCTTACACTAGTGTGGCCCCAATGAGATAGATCACTACTTCTGTGATGTGTATCCTTTGCTGAAACTGACCTGTGCTGACACAAGCAGAATTGTTCTCTTGGTCATTGTTTATTCAGGCATGATGAGCCTGGTGACTTTTGTTGTCTTGTCGACATCTTATGCTGTGATTTTATACAGTGTCAGGTCCTACTCTATGGAGAATCACCACAAAGCTCTTTCCATGTGCAGTTCCCATATCACTGTATGGTCTTTTTGTTTTTTTTTTTTTTTTTTTTTTTTTGCTCCTTTACTCTTCATTTATATTTGACCAGCTATGACTTTACCAGAAGACAATTTTTTTGCTCTTTTTTATACTATCATTGCACCCATGTTCAACCCTCTGTTATACACACTAAGAAATACAGAGATAAAGAATGGAATAAAGAAACTATGGTTCTGTATCATGGGAAAGAAAGGAAATAGAGTAAAAGATATCCTTGATTTTTACCATTGAGCTTGTTGAATACTTCTCTTCTAACCTAAGATCTACAAAATGCATGAATCTTGTCTCTTATATCTGGCAACACGTATATGAGCAACACCCAGATATGAGCAAAAGTTTACTATTCCCAAGATTTATCCAAGGTTTTTCTCTGTGTGCTTTGTTTTATGACTTTCTTTTTTCTATCTCTTCTGCCTTATTGATCCTTCAAGTAATTTAAATATTAAGTAGCAGACTATCTGGGTCATGGGTCAATGGGTCAACATTGAAAGCCTATATAGTCTATTCTTATGTAAGATTATATTTGGTGAAGACAATTCCAACCACCAATAATAATTTTAAAAATTAATTGCAATATTTTAATTATATCAATGAGAGAGTATTTTAAAAGTTCTAATTCATGGCCATTAACAATATTTACCAAAATTTTCACCATTTACTCTGATAATTTTGTAACCAATGGCATTCTGGAGTTTCTCACATGTCCAACACAATATACCCTCCCAAGTTCCAGATAGAAATAGTTTCTTTTCTTCTAACTCACTTTTCATCCTAGATCTGTTCCTGAAAGAAAACAGCTTTTTATAAATCTAATACTATGTAGTGTATTCATAAGGGTAAGTGCTCTCAAATCAGAATCACTAGATTCAAAACCAAACTTGGTCACTTACTGTGTCAGAGGCAACTCTATGTGCAATACATCATCTACAACACACAGGTGATAATGGCACACCAGTCACAAATTCATGAGATTTAAATGTGAGGGGCCACCTTGCTTTTTACATAGAAACAACTCAATATGTATGAGTCATTTGTATTATTTATTCTCCTGTCATGCATTGAAAAATATCTAATCTCATAATGACTTATGTCTGGAGCAGTAGGGGTGTAAGGATGGAAAAAAGGCAAGGAACATTAATGTCATGTTCCTGTATCAGGTGGAAGTAATTTTTTCTTGCAGTGTTCAAGTGAAGAATACCACTTAAATTCTATGGGTCAATGTGAACATTTCCCTCCCTTAGCACTATAAAGTTAAAGGCTGTTTCCCCAAATGGTAATCGTAAGTCATCCTAGAGGAAATTTGTCTCAAGTCAGGAAGGGCTGAAAGCAAAATATGGCCACTGCATAATCATTTAGGATCTGGGAGGTCTTTAGAAATTCCAGCAACCTGTAATTGTTTGCATAAGAATTTGCTTTCAGTCTAGAATGCAAGACACAATGAACAAAGATAGGTTATTGTTGAGTTCCTAAGATGGGTGGATAATATAAACAGAAAAATAACTTAGTGCTTCACCTCAGTTTAAACTGCCTAACAATTAAAACTGAAAGCATTATATTCTAAAAGTTCTTGAAAAATACCTTAACATACTTTATCTAATTCTTCAGAGTTTTTTCAAAATTTCCTGGAAGTGCCACTTGAGCAGTGTATGGCAGAGAACAGCATCACAGGAAAACTCTGGAAGATGATTTTCTGGTTTACAATAAGCAGGGCCACTGGTAAGACCAAAAAGCCCTGAATTTCACTTGTTACAGTAGCTCTAGTCTCCGAACCAGCCAGACATGTATTATTGAAAAGCAAAACATCAAAAATTAATACAGATGTTTCTTTTATTTCTACTCTTGTAATAAAAATTTTGAACAGGAATTATTAAAACATCTGGGGCCGAAGATATTAGAAATAACAATTATTAATAAAGAAATTCAAAATTTAACTCCTTCATTTATGCACCATATTTCTTCCTTCACACCTTTTCAAGGACATCACTTCATTGCTTCTCCCCTTTTCCTTTGCATAAGCAAATTCTATCTCTCTTTTAGATCATTGAAATCAGCATAAAAATTGTCGGAGAATATGATGGGAGTCTTTGAAATTTCCTGTGTCCTGACAAGTGCTTCCTTCTAGATTATCCACCTTGCTTCGTCTTTCACTAAGATATTTAGCAACTCTGTAGACATAAATGTTAATCTGAAGAAAATGACAGTAATGACAAAAATGCCTGTCCAGAGACTGCAAAGTAGAATGCAATATTCACACTGTGAATATTGACCGATTTTGCCAGTTTTGCATCCTCTTTTAAATTCATTTAGCATTCCTTACCAAACTATGAATATGTGGTATTTATGCAGTATTTTTCAAACTGATCTAACTTTCCTCATTACATGAGTTAAATAAATTCTTTGTTATGAGTTCATTTTATATTTAAGTGCAAATCATATTCTCTTTTATTTTTTATTTATTTATTTTTATTGTTGGTAAAAAAACAAAATTTTCACAATACATACCAATATTTGTAAAATGATATATAAATATATATGCATATATGTGCATTTGCTTACATAACTGTTATTTTTATGTATATATATTTTAAAACGTATTCTCTTTTAACAAAATTTAACAAAATAAACTTGTATTTATCTTTTCTAAAACAAAATATCTTTTTTGCCCATATTTTCCCTTTCAATTTTTTTTCCCTATTTCTGATTTTCCTTTTTCCTATGGTCACTGTATCTAATTTATCTCCTTCCAATTTTATTGAAGCTTTTCAAATGAGGTTTTCACCTCTATCACTGCAATGAAACTAGACTTACCAAGATCACAAACTACTTTTATATTGACATTTCCAGGATTTTACAGTTGATCACTTTTTTTCCTTGAGATATTTTGGTTTGGTATCATCATCCTCTTCTGATTTTCCTCCTTTATTTTTTAAATATACTTTTTTAATCTATTTTTTAAATATACTTATATTATATAAATATTACTTAAAAAATACAGAGGATTCCCATATGCCCCACTCCCTATTCTCCCACATTTTCCCACATTAACACATCCTTCATTAATGTGGTACATTTGTTACAATTGCTGAACACATTACATATTTAGGAGCATTGCCACTAAGTGTGGATTATAATTTACATTGTAGTTTACATTCTCTCACACACATTTTTGTAAGTTATTACAAGATATATAACGGCTTGTATCTGTCATTGCAATGTCATTCAGGACAATTCTCAAGTCCCTAAAATGCCCAGCTATTTTTCCCTCCATTCAGAACTTCCAGTGGCACTGCCTCCACATCAATGATAAAAGTTCTTCCATTGCTAGTATCACAATAAGTCTACAGTAGAATACCAGTAGGTCTACTCTAGTCCATCGTTCATTCTCCAATCCTGAAGATTCTGGGATTGTGATACCCACTTCACCTCTAATTGAGAAGGGGCTTAGATCCCATGGGGCAGATGGATGGGACTATCTTGTTTGCAGTTGCAGATGCTCTTTGTTCCTTGAGATGTTCATTTTCCATCATCTCCTTGTTAGTTGTACTGGGTGAGTCCAATGAACTGGAAAGTAGGTGTGGCAACATTGTTGAGATTCAGGGCCCAAGTGATACATGGACAGTTCAAAGATTTAAGTTTCTTGGACATACACCTATCAAGTATAGTACTAAATATAGTTTCAGACAGAAGGGGCAGTAGAGCCATGTATAGGGAAATCACACCTGAGTCCAACTCTGTCATGTCTAAGTTGATTTTCCCATCCCTTGATGGTCTCACTGAACTCTCTGTATTAGAATTTCACAAGGCTCCATCCTTGCACCTGTACTTGTTTCAATGCAGGTGATTCCAAAATTTATATCTCCCAACTCAGACCTCTACCTTGAACTCTCAATGGATTATTGTAATAGCCTCCAATCTGTCCTATATTTGTGCACAAGTGTTTTATTTACTATGTTCTTAGAATAATGGTTGGAATATAAAAAATAATCAACAATTGTTTGTTGAATAAATAAATGTTTAAAAATAATGAGAAAAATCCCTAGTGATAGAGAAAAGAGAGCCATATGGATGGAACTATATAATTTCCATGTATTACTTTATAAATATTCAGAAATATTACTGGATTTCAAATTCTCTTTGAAGAAATTATTTACCCATTTCAAAATCAGTGCTTTATTGAACTCATATCTAAGAAAGCAAGCTCCCCTTCAGGGTTCTTATTTTGTATACTATTTCAGATGTTTCCAGGGGCCTACCCAATATCTCTCTGTTTTTATTACTCTCAGAACCCTGAGATTGCTTGTGCTGGCAGTTCCCCATTCTCCCTTGTAACTAGGTGAGTGATTTAATATTGTTGTATCAATGAAACCAAAATGGGAGTCTGTTGGAGAATTCTGGAAAAGTTTTACTTCCTGATAAACATTTTCATTCCTTTTTTAATATCTTTTTTCTTTCTCTATTTGGAAACACAGACATTAGCAGCTATTTTGCAACTATAAGGACAAACAGTTCATGAAAAGCATGGTAGAACAAAAATCTAGAGGGAGGCTGGTACTATATTAACCTTAGAGTCTGCTTATTTTTCCTGAACTTATTTTTACATTAAAGAAAAAGAACATTCATTTGCATAAATTCCTAAATTGTTTTCCAGTGAGGGCTATCCTAACCAATAAAAACACATTTATTGCCTTTTCTTGGTTATTATTTCTTCCACATAAACTTTAGGATTATTTTATTAGAAACAAAAGAAAATCTGGAATTTTAATGGGAATTACATTTAATTCATATATTAATTCGTGAAATTGTGGTTTCTGTGATATTAACTCCTCACTCACAACTTTGATATGTGGTTCTATTTGTCCATGATCATTTTACAGCTTTAAACAAGGTCATAAATTTTTCTTCCTTTTGGTTCAAATTTTCTTTTATTAAAATTTATTTGTAATTGAGTTTTTTCAATACAATTCTTTGTAATACAATTCTTTGTCTCCTTTTCTAGTTTTTTCCTTCCTTGGTTAGATACAATCTATTTATTTTATGTATATTTTAGATTTAGTTACCTTGCCAATTGTCTGATTAATTACATACATTTAAATCATATTTTAAAAGATTTTCTAGGCTTACTCTTTATCCCCTTGTACAAATGAATAAAGCCTCACAGAATTTTAGCATCCTCATTTGTTAAACAGCAGCAAAGTTGTCTCTTAACTCCCAATTCAGTATGTTCCCCCAAACCATATCCACCTCTGGTTGATTTGAGAAAGTATACATCTGAAATGAACTGTTTCCAAGCTAAACTTTAATATTGTTATTATATTAAATTGATAATTTTATTGTGGAACATATGAACATATATAAAATTCACCAGGAAAACTTCAGCTTTAAGCAGAGAGACTACATGCTATTGGAATCAAGGAAGGAGTTTATGAAACGTTGTAGGGGTAGGACATTAGGCTAGACATTACCTTTGAAGGATAAATGGGGTAACATACTTCTTGTTTCCTGTACTATTTGCACATAATATGTAATTTAGGACACCTGTTGGGGGATAATATTCCAGGCTCCATCCTGCCCTCAGTCCTTTCTCACTCCTAACAGTAAAATCTCATAATAACAGCACCCAACTTGGTCTCCATGTGTACAATAAAGGTATTTCATCTCAAAATTAGTAGCTCTTTTTCCCTCTGCAATTCATTGCATAGATCATGACAGATCAAAGTCTGAAAAATTTTGGTTTCTTTTGTTACATCCATGCTCAAAGGACAGCACTTGCTTCTACACCTATAGCAAGCTTTCCTTAACCATTTGAGGTCTAAACTCTTTTTGCATTCTCTAAAATACTTCCAGATATTTCATCTTTGACACTTAATTGGAACAGCCAGGAAATTTATTATTTTTTTATTTCTCCAAGCAGTTCTTCAGAGAGTGAGAACAGAAACTTGTATTCTTCTTGCCATTCATAATTTAGTCTAACAGTCAGTACATAGACTTTGGACTTAGACAAAAGACCAGGAAAGAGACAAAGCCGTGTAATCTGGGGCAGTATAATAAACTATTTCTACTCTTTTAATATGTGCATTTCTAATATCAGTGTCCCACAGTTGTGCATGTTAATTTATAAGACACATGCAAGGCGTGCAATAGGCTTTATCTTTTCTCTTTCTCTTTACATTTCCTTACATTGGTATGTATACATTACATATCCAATATATATTTACCAAAATAATAAACAAAATTACACTGAAGATTTAAAGTTAGTATAAAAATGAAAGTTACTATAATTCATATCTAATTGATTGTCATTATTTGAGACTGAAAAGAGAAGTAAAGGTAATGATAGTGAATATTTATTTGATGCTTATCACCTCTTAGATGCAACTCAGAATTTTACATGTATTGACTCATACAATACTAAGAAGGACCCAATTTTATTCTTAATAGCTTTGCTTTGCAAATGAGGGAACCAGACATTTTTTACAATAGGGGTAAGTACTGATTATACATGAAGGTAATGTTAAGATATATTTTAGTTCTTTTCCTACAATTTTGATATTGATAATATCAAAATAGTTTTCACATCCAAATGATTCTTGGAATTATCCTAAGAACATATTCCCATTTATGTTGCAATCCAAGTTTTTTCACCCAAGAAATTTCTATCAACACCAGCTTCAAAGTTCTTTCCTACCTCATAAAAATTGACAGAACCATTTTATTTCCTTTCCCATTTACAGTTCACATTATACTCTCCTTCATCCATTAAATTTATTCTACATTGATTTTCAGGATCCTCTGGTATTAAGGTGTTCTAAACCCATGACATTCCATTTCCCCAGCATACATATCATTTATAGAGTAGCAAAAGATGAGAAGAGTAATGAGTATTGAATTCTTACTCTAGTGCATCCCCTTAATGTGTGCCTCCTATTCTTTTCATTTATATTTTTCTCTTTCGACTAAAATGCATGTCATTCATTTGATTCATCTATGAATTCACTTTTCTCTAATCAACCCCAATATGTTATACTGAATAATAATGATACTATTTTTTTCATGAATTTTCTAAAATAAGAAAAAATTCTGCCCTATTTTAACATTGATTTTTGAAGGACATAGATCAATCATTCATTGCATTTTACTTAAATAATGGGAAGTTATTATTTAAAACATTTGCAAAAGATTGAAGGAAACAGAGAAAATGCACATCTCAAAGAAATTAAATCAGCATATTTATAGAATAAAATATAACATATTATATATGAAAGCTAAGTTTTTCTATTGGAAAGTAATATTTGTTTCTTATATGTTTGCTGGATTTTTACTTACTAGGAGATGAATTGATTAATTTCCCTCAATTCTGAATTAAAGATGGTATTTAGTGTTTGAATGCAGTCAGAATAAATGTTTTTCTTCACTGTTAAGACTAATGAATTTTACCATGCATTAAGGCTGTGTTATGTGGGTCTTTGTTGTAGGACTTCTCTGCTTTCTCTGCAGAGGGAAGTAGTTTTTAATTATTTTTTAAATTCAAATGAAATAAAATTATCATTGTCATTTATGTTAAAAAATGTTTTTTTTTTCCTGTCTATCCAAAAGTTGTATATCTAATTCTCTACTTAATTTCCATGTGGCATTTAAAATGGATTACCTGGGATATTATAACCCTTAGCTGATTCTGAAAATAGATATCTTAACCTGAGTTTTCTAAGAAATGGAAACTAAGCCAAAGTTTATGAGTTATAATTCAATGGTGAAATAAAATAAGTCAGTGAAGAAGAGATAATATAATAGTGTGCATTTTTAAACTGGCCTCCATATGGTGTCAAGGACAAATGTTCCCTCCATCTTGCTGGACTGTCTTCTGAGCAATTGTATAAGCTACTGTGTCTCAGACAATCCATTTGGAAGGAGGAGATAGACAAGTTTTCCACATTTCCATATAACAGAGTAGTCTCTTTAGACCTTAACTCCCTTAACATCTGGATTGTGCATGCAGGGCACTAAGCATGAGTATCTCAATTATGTTAACAAAGATACAATAAAAGCAAATGATGAGGTCTTGGGATTTGCAATGGCTGTGAAGCCTGGATGGAAAGGGTCAAACATACAAGCATAAAGATTGTGGTGTTGCCTGCTTTCTTGGTTGCTATGTTTGGCCTACTGCAACTTAACGAATGCTGTGAAAACCAAAGCTCTTCTCTTGAAGTTCTGATATTTAGAAACCAAAAAACCAAATCATGTTGCTAATCAGACCCAGAATTTGGTCATGGGGGTAGCAGGGCTTTAGTTTTTAGAGACTTTTATGTCAATAACAGAGCCCTGGAAAATGGGGTGCTGAAATCTGGGATAGGGACCCTTAAGGTTGAGTCTGAGAAATATGAACACCCAAATTCCTTGAAACCTCTAGGTGAATAGAATTATCTCCCTTCTCTGTTATAGAAAAAAATAAATTCTATATGTCTGGAAGTTGTGCAATAAATTCACCTGAATCTGTTTCCTTGAAAATTGATTCTTATTTTCTTAAGATTTGATTTATTCTCATCATGCCTCATTGCTTCTAGGCCAATAAAAAGTGTCAAGTCACAGCTCAAATCCAAGGGAGAGTCCATACTTTTCAAGTCTAAAAGTCCATACATTTCACTAGAGTAAATTAGGTATTGTCCTATTTCTGGCTATTGTGATTTATAATCAGGGGATATTAGTGGGTAATATATATCTCAATTATTATGTCTTTCCTAAATTCAAGGTAATTTTCTCATACATTTGATTATTGTTTCTCTGTTTTCTTAAATTTAAGTTGATTTTCTCAAATTGCTCATTTAATTAACACTTCTCAACTTCTAGAATTCCATTCATATGCATATGTTTATTCTTCTCTACAGCGCTTATCTTACACAAATTATCTTTATTGCTTAAATATTTGCATTGACTTCTTGGGGAATTTTCCAGATGACTGCATAATTCACTATATTTAAACAAATATCTACCCTTCAAACATTATTGAGTTTTATAATTTTAATTGTAAATATGTATATTAATAAAATTGTAATTATATGCGTGTTTGTGAGTATATATATGTATCTATTCTGTAGCTATATCTATAATCTAAAACTATATCTAGGCCTCTATCTTTTTCTAGAGAAAGACTCAAAATAAAATGAACTATTTTACACTACCAGACCTGTTAAGAAATAGAATATTGCAAGTATCTTTCAAGTGACTTGAAAGTCTCTTTCCCAGAGTATCCCCTCCCTCTCTCTCAAAGGTAATTCCTGAATTATATGTTAATGCTCTTTTTAAAAAATTCTTTTTATTTTTTAAAAGACACTTAGATTACATTAGTGTTACACAAAAAATATAGGGATTCCCATTTGCCCCACTTCCCAATGAACATCCTTCATTAGTGTGGCACTTTCATTGCAATTGATAAACTCATCCTGGGGCTTTGCCATTAAGCATGGACCATAGTTCACATTTTAGTCTACACACATTCCCACACAGTTCTGCAAGTTATGTGATGATATAAAATGGCCTATATCTGTCGTTGCAATGGCACTCAGGACAATTCCCAAGTCCTGGAAAAAACCCATATTACAACTGTTTTTCCCTCTCCCTTCCCCCAGAGCCTCCAGTGGCCATTGGCTCCACATCAATGTTGTAATTTCTTCCATTGCTAGAATCACAATATGTCTATAGTAGAATACCAGTAAGTTCATTCTAGTCCATCGCTCTTCCCCAAATCCTGAGAAGTCTGGGATGATGATGTCCACTCCACCTCCAATTGAGAGGGGGCTTATATCCCATGGGGAAGATGGATGGAACTATCTTGCCTGCAGCTTCAGACTCTCTCCATTCCCTTGGATGGTCATTGTCCATCATCATCTCCCTACCAGTTGTCCTGGGTAAGTCCAATGAGCTGTAGAGTAGGTGTTGCAGGTCCACTGAGGTTCAGGGCCCAGCTGGCACATGGACAGCCCAAAGACTCGAGTCTCTGGATGTACATCTACAAACTCCAGCACCAAGAATAGGTTTATATAAAAAGAACAGATGAGCCATGTACAGGGAAGACATAATTTAGTCCAACTCTTTCACTCTCAGGAGCCCAATCTCCAAACTAGGGCCTACTGGCAAGGCATCAAACTCCAGAGCTATCTGCCCTGACCATAAGACCTGGGTGTCTCCAGAGCCCTCAGGAGCCCCACTATTTGAGGTGGTATCCACTTTGGAAATCTATGAGATCCTGCTGAGTTGTGCATAAGCGTTTCCTCTGGGATATCCTCCTGACTCACTTTGAAGTCTCTCAGCCATAGAAAGTCATTTGTCTTTACCTTTTTCCCCTTTTATTCTAGGTATTTTTCCAGTTGCACTGCTAGATGGTGCTTGGTAGCAATCCCTCGGTGCCAGGGAGGCTCATCCCCAGGAGTCATGTCCCATACTGGGGGAAAGGTAATGAATTCATATGCTGAGCTTGGCTTAGAAAGAAGCCACATTTGAGCAACAAGGAAGCTCTCAGGAGAAAACCCTTAGGCACCCATAACAATAGGCTAAGTTTCAATTTCAGGAACAAAGACTCATAATCCTAGTCATCAATATCCAGAGCCCATCAGCGGATCATCCTCCTTGGCCAGTCACTGCCCCTGCATTTGGAGGACTGTTACTGCTCCCTTAGAGAATGTGGCAAAGCTCTCCAGTATGGGAATTCAGTATTCTCTCATTTATTGTGTGAGTCTCCACCCACTGTGACAATGCCCTGTGACCATTTGAAATTTTTTATGTACCTTATATGTATGCACAGGTGAACTTCCTTGCATGCATCCCCTGTCCCTAACACCCCACACCAAAGATCCTCCCCTGCCCCAGTTGTAACCCTTCTATGATACAAAGCTTCTTCAAAGATGAAGCCATTACAATAGCCAAATACAATTAATAGGAAAATGAAATAATAATGATGAGTTTAAATATGAGAAAAGATACATAAAAAAATTTAAAAATTAAATTAAATTAAAAGATTGGGATATTAAAAAAATGAAAAATATTTAAAAAAAATTTTGTGTGTCATTTTGCCTTTCATAACTGCAATATGTGATGTCCTGTCTGTACCGTGGCATCTTTCCCCACTCATTCCCCCATGTATCACTATTTTTCATTTTGTTTTCAAAGAAGTTTTAGGTCACAGCAAAGTCCACACAGAATACAGGAGACTCTCGTATACCCAATATCCTCCCCTTGTGCTCCCCTCCATATTAATACTTTTTTATATGTGGATGGTATCTTTGTTATAACTGATATACAAATAGTGAAACATAGCTACTAAACATGGTCAATGGTTTATACTATGGTTTATATTTTAGACAGTACACTTTAATAAATTTTGATGATATTTACCATGTCCTGTGTCCATCACTGTAATATCATGCAGAACAATTCCACTGACCACAAAGTACCCCCTGTTTGATCTATTCTTTTCCTCTCTCCCCATCCCCCCAGGGCACTCAGTGACCCCATCGGATGACTCATTGGATGACAATATTTAATAGATACATGCAACAAGACTGAGGTCTTGCCACACTGGTTTATCCTCCCCTATTAGGAACCACTCTTGAAAGATTATTGCCTGTCTATTTCTGAACAAATCAGTTCTCCCAAGGATGGGAGTCCAACTCCTTCCTGTTCATTATGTGGGATTCCACCCACTGATACAACATGTTATGACAGAATGATCACTCACACACACCCTAGAAGTCTGCTCCAGGTGCACCCTGTCACAAATGATCTCCATCCAACAGCCTGAACCAGTAACCCTTCCTTATCAAGTTGCCATAAGAGCATTCCCAACTTTGTACTTTCAACCTCATACCCACAAATCCCCAGCATTCACCTGGTCCCTCTCCCAACCCTCCCCAGTACCTTGGACCTTCCAACTCACCCTCCCTAAATCTACCCACCTGTCAAAACTGCACCATCCACCCCAATACTATCACTACCCTCCTGTCCTATCCCTTCAATACAAACCTACACTCTTTCACCTTACCATAGATTTCATCCATATGGGTTATGTCTCACAACCTTCTTCTTTCTTTCTATTTCTTGTAAACCTATATTCCAGTCAACAGCTCTCTGAGACTGCTAAATTTCCTTAATTCATATCAATGAGGTCATGTACTATTCATTCTTCAATGCTTGGCTTTCTTCACTCACATAAGGTCCTCAAGATTCATCAATGTTATCCCATGTATTAGCACTTTATTCCTTCTTACAGTTGAGTAATATTTCATTGTATGTATGTACCACATTTTGCTTATCCATTCATCTGTTGTTGGGCACCTGGGTTGATTCCAACTTCTGACAATAGTGAATAATGCTGCTATGAACATTGGTGGTCATATATCTGTTTGTGTCTTTATTTTCAATTGATTTGGGTATATACCCAGCAGTGGAATTGCTGGATCATATGGAAGTTCTATAGTTAGTTTCTTGAGGAACTGTCAACTGTCCCACAATGGCTGTACCATTCTACATTCCCACCAGCAGAAGATGAGGGTTCCCATTCCTCCACATCCTCTCCAACACTTACGGTCCTCTGTTTTTTTAATAGCCACCATTCTAATGGGTGTAAGATGGTATCTCATTGTAGCTTTAATTTGCATTTCCCTAATATCTAGTAATGTTGAGCATCTTTTCATGTGCTTTTTAGCCATTTGTATTTCTTCCTTGGAGAACTGTCTTTTCAGGTCACTTGCCCATTTTTTAAAAGGATTGTTTGTCTTTTTATTTTGGAGGTGTAGGATTTCTTTACATATGCAGGAGATTAGGCTCCTATCAGATATATGGTTGCCAAATATTTTCTCCCATTGGGTAGGCTGCCTTTTTATTTTCCTGATAACATCCTTTGAGGTGCAAAAGTTTTAAATTTTGAGTAGATCCCATTTATCTATGTTTTCTTTTGCTGCTTGTGCTTTGGGTGTGAAGTTCATGAAACCATTTCCTATTACAATGTCCTCTAGATGCTTCCTTTTGTTATCTTCCAAGGTCTTTATTGTCTTATTTCTTATATTTAGGTCTTTGATTCATCTCGAGTTGGTTTTTGTATAAGGTGTGAGATGGTGTTCCTCTCTCATTCTTTTGGATAGGGATATCCAGTTCTCCAAGCACCATTTGTTGAAGAAGCCATTCTCTCCCAACTGAGTTGGCTTGGTGGCCTTGTCAAATATCAGATGACTGTATATGTGAGGATCTATATCAGAACTCTCAATTCGGTTTCATTGGCCAATATATCTATCTTTGTGCCAATAACATTCAGTTGTGACCACTGTAGTTTTGTAGTATATTTTACAGTCAGGTAGTGTGATACCTCCAATTTCATTTTTCTTTTTCAATATGTCCTTGATGATACAGGGCCTCTTACCCTGTCAAATAAATTTTGTAGTTAGTTTTTCCAATTCATTAAAAAATTCTGTATTGATTTTTATTGGGATTACATTAATTCTGTAGATTAGTTTGAGCAGGACAGACATCTTAATGATATTTAGTCTTCCTATTCATGAACAGGGAATATTCTTCTATTTATTTAAGTCTTCTCTTATTTCCTTTAAAAGTGTTGTGTAGTTTTCTGTATATAAGTCCTTTACATGTTTAATTAAATTTATTTCTGGGTATTTGATTCTTTTAGTTACTATTGTAAATGGTATTTTTTCTTTATTTCCTCCTCAGATTGCTCATTATTGGTGTACAGAAATGCTACTGATTTTTGAGCATTGATCTTATAGCCTGCAACTTTACTGAACTCATTTTTAAGTTCTAGAAGCTTTGTTGTAGATTTCCCAGGGCTTTCTATGTATAAGATCATGTCATCTACAAATAGTGAGATTTTTACTTCTTTCTTTCCAATTTGGATGCCTTTTATATCTTTTTCTCACCTCAGTGCATGAGGAAGTACTTCTAAGACAATGAAAGATAGAAACAAGACAAGTGACCATGAAGAGATAAGTGGATAAACAAAATGTGGTACATACCTACAATGAAATGTTATTGAGCCATAAAAAAGAATGAGGTTCTGATACATGCTACAACATGTGTGGTCCATGGATGGACCTTGAAATGATTATGTTCACTGAAATAAGCACAGAAGCATAAATACTTTTTTATTCCACTTTTATGAAATATCTAATATAAGTGAACTCATGGAGACAGAAACTAGATTAGAGGTTACCAGGCATTGTGGGGAGGAAGAAATAGGGACTTTGTGTGTAAATTAATTTGTTTGGGGTCATAAATATTCTTCCTTATGGAAGGAGACATTATAAATGTAGTTAATACCATTGAAGAATACACTTAAAAATGGGTGGAAATTTCATCATGTATATGTTACTAGAATAAAAACAATTAAGTTTTTTTTAAAAGTTGAAGGGGTCTGTGGATGGTATTATGACTTTGAAGCAAAGTTGACTTCCTGATTTGGGGTTTTCTAGGAAAGTGTCCTTCTTTTGGAGATAAATATCCTGGAGCAATTTTTGTGAATTGTTTGTTTAGTAAGCAGATATGGTAAAATTATAACAACTGGGAAATCTTAGTGAAGGGATTTTACTACTTTGCATTTTTTATGCATTTGATATTATTACAAAATAATTTTTTAAAAAACTCATGTTGCTACCATGCCACTAAAGCATTCAGAGGCCAAATCTACACAAATGCAATTCAATCAAGGTTGTCAACTTAATCAACCTTTTGAGTCTGCCTGTTATTAGTTTGTAGATTAGTTTGGGTAGGACAGACAGCTTAATGGTGTTTAGTCTTCCTATTCATGAACAGGAGATATGTGAATATTATATTAATAGTGTGATATTTTTAGTGCCTGAATGTTTTGGGATATTTGTGAAAAAAATGAGAGATTGTTGCATGTTATGAAGGTTGATTGCCCTTTGCCCAGGTTGAAAATCATGAAGAAGGAAATGTATTATAGAACTCCCTCTGCTAAGCCTGGGGCATGCTATTTCAGAATCCTTTGGGAGAGTCTTTTGGGAGATCTTAATATCTTTGGGAGCATGAGGAAATGACTTGATCATGGGGAGCTTTGCGAGACAAGGAGGGGCTGGGGGATATAAAATGCAGGAATTTACCCTTATGTGCCAAACAGTAGAGGAGCAAATGTAATCAGAGCACTTCATGCAAAAATTAACATTTATTTAATGTATACATAATATAAACTATATCTAATGTATATATGGTATAAAATTAAGATATATACTATGCTGAAGTAAAAAAAAATCTCTTCATGCAAATAGATTACAAATATTGATGCAACTTATTAGTGTGAGATAATATACAGACTCAAGAGAAATTACTTGTAAAGCTCATCAAAATTCCTGACAATAAATAAAGGTGGATGGTTTTAGAAGGCCTATCCTTTTGCAGTGTATTTTGTTAATATAAATTTTAGTAAAGGAAGAGAAAAGTAAAGAATTTAAAAATGTTTCATCACCAGATGAATATAATGATTGTTACAGGAAAGAGGCATATAAAAAATGAGATTATAGACATCCTAATTTCACCTTTCCATGAACACACACAAAATTTCAGATTCTAAATTTTCAAGGGTAGATAAAATTTGCTTTCAATGAATACATCTGAATTATGAAAAACAGCCTCTGACATGGCTCCTAAATTGATAATTTAAATCCTGGAGAAATGTCAAATGCAAGTATCAAAAATCACCATTATATTTCCATTTTCAAAAACTGATTTCTCTTAATGCACAAATTTTCCTTATTACAAATTTATCCTAATTTGGAAGAGACATGCATACCTTGTTAAGGTAAAATTCACATAAAATAAAATTAACTATTTTAAAGTATATACTTCAGTGACATTTAGTATGTTCTCACATTGTGTATCACCTCTCTTGATCTATCTATATATATTTTAAACAATATCAGTCACAGTGAAATGAGACATTTCAGTAAGCTGACCTTAAAAATAAGATCATCACTGGGTCATGAGAAATTGCACAACATTGCAATTCTCTCATTTGAAAACAAGATAAATAAAAAAAGTGTGTTTCAAAAATTGCATTGCCAAGTTTGCTTTCAGTAAAGACAGAAAAGTAAAATTATTGTAAATTTTAAATTTTGAGTGTTTAAATGTTTAAAATTAATCTTGGGAGTTGTATTACCTGTATTTATCATATTTTCACCTCTTTTTTTCATCAATTTAGGCGTGTAGGGAAAATTAACCATTAAAAATGTAATTAAATATATACATAAGGACACCATTTTCCCTTTCACTTCTGGCTCCAATAGGGCTCTGTCCCCAACTTCTCCACTGTAAGGTTGCAATATTTTTCATATTCCTTTCAGTATTGTAGATAACTTTCCCTTCTCTTTGAGTCTATCAAGATTGTCTCCACAAGAGTCCCAAATTTATAAAAAAGGCCTATGGCATGTCATCTTGCTAAAATATAACTTGGGAAATTAAAGTATAAACCAGTTTCTAGCAATAGCATAAAATGAAGTTTTAAGAAAAACATCTCGGAGAAGCCACGACAAAGGTCTCTCCTCAGCCATAGGCATGAAAAGGAAGCTTAGTACTCACGAGGATGGGTTCAAAGATTCCCAGAGTCAGAACTGCTCCTTGTGGGTCCCGTGGAAATGAAGCATTTCTCTTCCATCTTGACCCATCCAGGATCCCCGGGGAAGAAATAAGTTTTTTTGGCACAGTTCAGTCAGAAATGTGGTTTGGCGTCCACTCCTGGCCAAAGGCTCACAAAGGAAGTTGCTTCCAGCTCGTTGTCTTTAAAGTGCATTGTTGATAAAGGTACAAAAAATGAAAATTTTTAAAAGTTCATTTAAAAAATACCCGTAAGTGTTGGAGAGGATGTGGAGAAAGGTTGCTCATTCAGTGCCGGTGAAATCGTAAAATGGTGACTGCCGCTGCTGCCACATGGAAGACTGTGGGGTCTTCAAGAAGCTAAGTATCAAGTTGCAGCTGGGTCACAGTGGCTTGATTGACATACACCACCTGAAGTAAGGAGGGAGGGTTCTGTAAGAGGAAGTTGGATCCAGGTTCCATCCAGTGGTAGTGTTCACACACCTGGCTGGATGCTGGCACTTCCTGCCATTGTCTGACACAACCCCAAAGCCCTGCCAGTTGGTTTTGCATTTGTTTTTTAAAGGAATGAAAGATAACTTAAATTCCTATGTAAGGAGGAAACAATGATGTTCCCAAGGGCATGATGTACAACTGCCACTTCAGTCAAAAAAGGATGGTTCCTTAAGATGTAAAGAGACCCTTGTCATGCCTGGTTGGATGTGGCTGATACCCAGGAGGACCTCCTGGGCAGTCCCATCACCCTCCCTGTACCACCCCAAACATAACCCTTGAAAATCCATGTCCAGGACCCTGCACATAAGCCCCAAATGGCAGGCACAATTCCACACCACGGGGAACACAAAGCATAGCCCCAGTCATAACTGGGACTCACAAAACCCAGGGTAAGCCCAGAGGGTACAACTTGCAGGCTCATATAAAAACAGCCATAACAGGGCCCCTGAGAAACCAGCAGGACATACTATGAGTGGGATGGCTTGCCCCTCCTCCCATGGGGGGCAGGGTGGTCTTGGACAATGTCTTGGGGAAAACCTGGGTGCTGGTGGGTCACAGACTACCTTCCTTGGGCCAGTCTCTCTGGCCAGCTCAAACCAGTTTCAGGTCCTTGGTGGTGGGGGGGGTCAGTAAACAGATGGAGTCTCAGGTGTGGGGTGGAGAGCAGAGGATGTTTCAGTTATCCTTTGATTTTGTCTTCTGGAAATGAAGCTTACCATTCCTTCTGCAATATAGTCACCATGATGAGCAGGCTGCAATAGTGAAACCAATCAGAATCCAGGGGGAAGCTCTAAAACACACCGGGCCTGTGGCAGGGGGGGTTGTGGGATGGGGGCATGGCTATCCTCTTTAAAATTCCTACCTTGGCCTGGACGGACCAAAATTTTGAAGGGAATGTAAATGCTACCAGCACCAGTAGTTAGCCATCAACCACAAGAAGGAGCTAGTTTCTCCTCAGTTCTGATGCAACACACCACCCCACCTCTGGGAACAGCCACTTTGCCTTCCAAGAGCACAAATACAGCTACAGTTGCACCCTGTGAATGAGAAGAACACAACACATACCACTCACAATAATTCACTTTATCATTCACTCTGCAAACACCCAGGGAACTTACCCTCAGGCTAGAGGAACACATCTCAGGATTGAAATGCAAGATGAGGGTTAGAGCTCAGTTCATGAGGTTGGTCCAATGAATTTCATTCCTAGAACCCTGATCAAGATACAATAGACAGATTGGCCATAAGGAACTGGGAAGAGAGTACAAGTCATTTCACTGCTAAAACTGCCAGGTCCCCTTTAAGTCAGAAATTCAACTAAATGCATGGATTTCTAGCCAATGGCTTAAGGAACAAGTTGCAGGTCAATGATTGAGGCCCTCACAAGAAACATTCAATTGGTGCCTCTCCTAAAAATATGTCAGTTAGGGGAAAACAATCATTCTTGCTTACTTTTCAAAAGTTGTGATTGGGCTTAAAAACAAGAGGAGATATTTTCCTGACAGACTTGAAAAGTTCAGCCTTCCTTGCACATCTGTAAAATCTCTGGAATTCACTGAGACATATTCTCATGCGAAAGCAACTCAGATGAGCACAAGTCCTTGCTCCTGGATACCATCATGTATAGTTGATAGGGTTCGTGGACTCTGTCAGACCCAAGTACTTTTATATCTGGTTGCTCCTATGAGATCTGTATCTCTTGGCTGAATTCCTTATTTGCAGTGACCATGACTGGGGTAGGAAGTCACATTCCTTTGCCTTTTCTCTTTAAAATAATAAAAGATACATTATTTTATTCAGTTTACATTTTGCTTGGAGCTATTCAAAAGATATAGAAAGCTGTGTCACACAGATAGGATTACCTGCACCTGCATTTTGTTTAACTCACCTTGCAGCTACCTCCCCAGGCAATGTTTCCAAGCAGAATGTCTTCAAACTGAAGTACAGCTGGTTAGATGGCTCAGGTCAGCACCTCTCGGGCATTCTGTGAGAAATAACACACCCAAGTATTTTTATGTAATAGCTTTCTTCATTTTAATTCTCTTCTCATTTCTCATAATGCCACTATCTTTTGTGGAAACCTGATATAAAATGTATGGAAGTCTTTCTTTTTAAATTATCATCAAATCATGTGTCTTTCTGTTCATAGACTTTGTGGCAGGTTGTATTGCTGATCGTAATCCCACTCCTCTTTTTTTAGTTGGTGGAATTCACAAGGCTAGAATGTTTTGATACCATGGGCAAGAGGCATTCTAAAAAAGAACATTTTGGGGGAACATCTCTATGTACAATCTGGTAAAAGTCTGGTGTTTGTGTGTGTTTTATCTGTTTCTTTGATTGTTTGTATTTAATGTGCATTGTCAATAAAGGTACAAATAGTGAACATTTTTAAAAAATTCATTTAAAACATACTGAGAAGTGTTGGAGAGGATGTGGAGAAAGGCAGATGGACACTCATTCAGCACTGGTGAGATTGTAAAATGGCAACTGCCACCGCTGCCATGTGGAAGACTGTCAGGTCTTCAAGAAGCTAAGTATCAAGTTGCAGCTCAGCCACAGCAGCATGACTGACATACATCAAATGAAGTAAAGAGGGAGTGATCTGTAAGAGGAAGTTGGATCTGGGTTCAATCCGGTGGTCCTGGTCACACCCCTGGCCAGCTCAGACTGGTTTCATGGTCCTGGGTGGTGGGGGTGCCTTTGTTTGACACAACCCCCAAAGCCCTATCACTCCCAACCCCACAGATCATCATGGTGGCCTCTGATGTATGTACTGTTGTCCACAGGGATCCTGTCCTGTTTCAGACACAAGGAATGCTCTATCCTGTGATTCCCAATACATCTGTATCCCTCTCCTGTAATAAATATTTGCATTTTACAGTGAGCATGTTAGGAAGCCAGTTTGTTTTACATTTACTCTTTAAAGGAAGGAAAGATAAATTAGATTTCTCATTTCATATCTTCTTTGGAGATATTCAAAAGGAAAAGGAAGCCCTACCACACAGCTAACATGACTATCTTGCAATTTTTCTTTACCTCATCTTGCCACTTCTTCAAGAGTTTGAGTTGCTAGGAAAATACATACAAACATTAAAAAACACTTCCTAAATTCCCATCTCCACATTTCTTGTGCATTCTGCCAGAATACAAAAAAAACCATAAACCTAAATGAATACCTTCATTTTTAAGCTGTTTTCATTAGCCATGATGCCACATAGTTGGGTGGCTCCCTAATGCAGAAATGTACAAAAGATAAAGAATAAAAGTATTGTACAAAAACTTCATTCTTGGAGGGTTGGTAGCCCACAACCCTTTTGCAGGCCAATGCCACCCTCTACACTCCACAGCCAAGGGATATGTTGTGTTGGGAAAAGCTGCCTCACTACCAGGGAATATGGGCTAGTATGCATGGGGTTTTGTATTTACTTGAACCACAAGTGTCAGGTGACCCCAGTTTCAAACACAGGCTGTGAGAGCCAAGAAGGAAACTAAAACTTGCCAAGTAGAAAGCCAAGATTTCCAAGATCCCTACTCTTTAATGAGCCAAAGCTGTTGAGGAATTATTCCTAGAACATATACAGTTTGGTGAAGAGCTTACAAGCCCAAGGAGAACATGGAAAGGCCATAGAGCATTTGAACAATGCCTCTGCCCCGTTTGAACAGCCAGAGCTGGGATCACAAGTTTTATAATGAACTTTCCACACAAGGTTTTCCCGGGGCTTTTGACCAAGCCCCAAACAATCCGTCAGAGAATTGTAAGTGCTCAGAGATTGTCTGAAGATGGTGTGGAATGAAAAACAAACATGGGACCCTGAAAATTGAATTGAAATTATTTAAAAAATATTCTGCACAGAAGATGAAGAGCTCTTGGAGTATAAGGGTAACTGTGCTTGATACAGACTCATGAACCACACTGAAGCCTATCCAGTTAATTTTTATTAATTTGTGTAAATCCACTTGTCTCTGTTATTCACTTTGGCCAGTGAAGTATGTATTTTGATGATGACTTTGTGTTTTATTAATACTCAATTTTCCAGTTACTGAAAATTGAAATACCATGGGTTTGGTGTTCTCCTAAAGTGTGCATTTATAATGTACTTCCATGTAACAATACTTCCTTTAAAATGCTGAGTCTTCCCTTAAAAGAAAGGGGAAACATTAAGTATACCTTTGATAAAGCTGAAGAATTCATATTTTTAAAGTTAGCCCATTTTGCTATCCATCTGTAAATGGCATGAATACTTGATTGTTTATCCACACTGAGCTTTTAAACCTTTAGAGCAATTCAACTAAATGTATAATGGAAAAAGGTGATGTTCTCTTCCCTGATTATGGGGCATGACCCTCACACCATGCTTTCTAAGCTGAAAGTCACAGAACTGGAATATGGATGTTATCAGGGGCAAGAATTATCCTAAAACTGCAAAAGAGTTGGAACTTTTAGGGAGCATCTGTATCTGTGATCTCTAAATGGTAAAAGGTCTGTGTATTTTAACTATGGTATCTTGTCCATAAAGGTCCCCCAATTTTGAAATAAGGAAAAATACTAGGGCAGGAGAGGAAGTATACAAGGAAGCACTCATTCTCTGCTGATGGGATTGGAAAATGGCCCAAACCACTGCAGCTGTGAAAGACAGCATGGCAAGATCTCCAGAAGCTATGTATGGAGGAAACAACAATGTTCCCAAGGGCATGATGCCAGGACCCCCTGACAGCCCTTCCCCTCCCCACACCACACCAAACATAATCCCCCAAAATGGGTGTCCATGGCTCTGCACATATGCACAAAGGAGCAGACTCAATTCCCAACCACACGGAACACAAAGCATAGCCACAGTCACAAGTGGGACTCACCAAACCTGGGGAAACCCCAGAGGGTACAACTTGTGGTCCCATATCAAAGCAGCCATAATTGGACCCCTGAGAAACCAGCAAGACAAACCTTGAGTGGTCTGGCTTGCCCCTCCTCCCATTGGGGGCAGGGTGGTCTTGGACCATGTCTTGGGGGTACCCTGTGAGTTTGTGGGTCACAGACAACCTCCCTTGGGCCTCTCTCTTTGGCCAGCTCAGACCAGTTTCAGGGTCCTGGGTGGTGGTGGGGGCATTCAGAAAACAGGTGGAGTCTCGGGTGTGGGATGGAGGGCTGGGGATGCTTCTGTTGTCCTTGGATCTTCTCTTTGGGAAAAGAAGCTTATCCTTCATTCTGAAATCTGGTCACCATGATGGGCAAGCTACAATAGTGAAACCAGTCAGAATCCAGGGTCCAGCTCCCAAACACTCTGGGTTGTGGTGGGTGGAAAGGGTGAGGGGTGGGGATGTGGTCATCCTCTTTACAATTCCTACCTTGGCCTTGAAGGAACAGAAATTTTGAAGGCAATGTAAAAGCCACCAGCACCAGTAGTCAGCCATCAAACTCAGGAAGGAGATAGTTTCTCCTCAAATCTGACAAAACACCCCTGCCACCTCTGGGAACAGCCACTTGGCCTTCCAAGAGCACAAATGCAGCTCCGGTTGCACTCTGGGAATCAGAAGAACGTAACACATACCATGCCCAGAGCACTCACAAAAATTCACTTTATCATTCACTCTGCAAACCTCTGCAGAACTTCAGGCTAGAGTCACACATCTCAGGATCAAAATGCAAGACCAGGGTTGGAGCTCAGTTCACAAGGTTGGTCCAATGCATTCCATTCTAGAACCCTGATCAAGATATAAGAGACAGATTGGTCATAAGATGCCAGGAATAGGGTACCAGACATTTCACTGCAATAAAGGTCAGATCCCCTTTAAGTCATAAATTCAATGAAACCTGCATATTTCTAGCCAAAGGCATAAGGATCAAGTGGAAGGTCAATGATTGAGGCCAAAATCATGCCCTCACAAGAAACATCCAATTGGTGCCTCTGGGATACTTGCTCTCCTGAAAATGTGTCAGTCAGGGGAAAATAATCACTCTCTGCTTACTTTACAAACATTGTGAATGGCCTTAAAAGCAAGAGGAGATATTTTCCTGACAGACTTAAAAGCACAGGCTTCCTCGCATGTCTGTAAAATCTCTGGAATCCACTGAGACATATTCTTGCATGGAAGCAACTCAGATAAATGCAAGTTCTTAATCCTGCATACAATCTGGGATTGTTGATAGGGATCATGGACTACTTCACACCCATGTACTTTTACATTTGGTCGCTCCTACTAGATCTGTAACTCTCAGCTGAAATCCATATTTTCCATGACCATGACAGGGTTAGGAAGCCAAGTCCATTTGCCTTTTATTATACTTAAGATAATAAAAGATATATTATTTTCTTCATTTTACATTTTACTTGGAGCAATTCCAAAAAAATAGAAAGCCATACCACACAGCTATGACTACCTGCTCGTGCATTTGATATGACTCACCTTGCAGCTTCCTCACCAGGCAATGTTTCCAAGCAGAATATCTTCAAACAGGAGTAGAGCTCGCTAGATGGCCCAGCTCAGCACCTCTCAGGCATTCTGTGAGAAGACAACAAACCCAAGTATTTTAATATAATAGCCTTCTTCATTTTAATTCTCTTTTCATTTCTCATGATGCCACTTCATTTTCTGGGAACACACTATAAAATGTATGGAAGTCTTTCTTTTTATATTATCATTGAAC
>JAKSZT010034583.1:2748715-2761251 GCA_026826555.1 Tolypeutes matacus
GTCCAGAGTTAATTCCTTCCCACTTCAGAGGCAATACCCTCTGAGCACTCTGCCCAATGACCCCTGAATTGGGAGATTCTTCCATTCTGCCTGGTGAAAACATGAAACTCTTCCCAGTCCCAGATGAGCTCCAAGAACTAACTTGCCCATTGCTGTTTCATGTTGTCTCCTGAATACTTTGGCTGGCCACCTGTACACTTGTAATTTATTCAGCCACAGTCTTAAGGGGTTCCCTCTGCAGAGCTCTCAGTTCCTCACTCTTTCTCTGCAGCTCTTTGCTCTCCATGCAGCCCTCTCCCTCTGCCACTCTGCCTTCAAATGGAGCTCACCCTTCTTCCCAGACTCCCAGCCCCATGGCCTGACTTGAGGGACACTGTCACACTCACCTGGGCTGCACTGAGCCTGCAAGTGGTTTCCAGGCCACATCCTAGTGGCAATTACTTCATTTGTGCCCCTTACTGAGGGATCCTTGATATGCACAGCTTGTTGTCCAGTGACTGAAAACTATGGTTTCAAATAGTCTATTTCTCAAAATTGTGTTAGGGTACATGTATCTCTTATTCACAGCAGGGAAATTAAAATGTAAGAGGGTGACATAAGAATCAAGAGACTGGTGAAAAGATTCATGACACATTGACCCTGGTTTTTGAACTGCTATGGGTTAGCTGTGAGACTTTGTGTATAAACCTCCCTTTACTCATCTGGAAGATGAAGCAAATGCTAACATCATTGTGCAATTACTATTTGCCTATTCTCCCAGCAACCATAAAAGGTTGGCACTTATATTAGCTTTCATTTTGTGGGTGTGGAATCAGAGGCAAAGGTCAGCTAGCAAATTGTCTGAGGGAGGCAAGATGGATTTTGGAGCTAGGCTGCTGATACCAGTGCTGTGTCTTCACAACTACCCTCTACTGTCCCCCTGGAGATTCAAACCTAGGATTGATGGCCTATTCAGATTTCCTTCCTCTGAGCCATAGTCCAAACTTATCTACAAAGACCTGTGAGTTTGTGGCTAAACCTGCCCTGCCCAGTTGCTAGATGACTTTTCATGCAGTTCTAAAACCTTATTCTTGTTTTAAGGTTCAAATTGTAAAACCACTTACCCAGCTATCACTCTGAGGTCAAAGAAGATATTCATCAAGTTCAAATGATGGATTGTGACTTGGAGACTGAAGATCTGTCCATGTGGCCTTTGGAAAGTCATCTTTCTGAGCCTCAGTTTTCATGACATTTAGCCATGAATTTGAGACTTTTCCTTTCCACAGTGTAATTTTTAATCTTTATATATTTGATTTATATATTTATTTATATATTTGATATCTCCATTTGGTGCTGAAGGAATTCCATATCTTAACTTGAAAATACAAGTTTCTAATTGTTTGTGGAAAAAAAAAAAAACACCTCAGCAGAGAAGAACTATATTATCCCAATTCCTCAAAGCCTTTACATAGGCAACCATTATGTTAGGTTAGGAAACTGTTCTTTCAAATATTATTTGGAAAACCACCCAAATTTCTGAGATGACCATTAGGTCTTGTAGAAGGTTCTATGTCCTTTAATGCCAGGGAGGTCAGACGATCAGACTCAACTCCTGTCCAGGTTACTGGTACTGAAGTACACATTTGGTCTTTGTGATGGTTTCAATCACGTGTCATATGGGCCTGGTAATGGTGCTTGCTAGATGGTCAAACAAGCACTGGCTTGTTACTGTGAGAACATTTTGTGTACTTAAATCATTAATAAGGTGATTGAATTTATGGTTGATTACAGCTACAATCAACTAAGGAGATTTGTTTGAGTAATAAAGAGATGTCTCATTCAATCAATTGAAGGCATTACAAGAAGTGACAATTTCAACATTCAGAAGAATTTACATGTCTACTTCAGCTAGCCAGCTCCCCCAGGGGAATTCATCTTGGAACTTCATCAGAGTTCCTGGCTTGTAGCCCACCCCATGGAATTTGGACTTATGCATCCCCATGGCTGCATGAGACAATATTATGAAATCTCATATTTATAGATATCTCCTGTCAATTCTATTTCCTTAGAGAACACTGACTAATACACTCAGGGAAAGGTAGCTTGTGTGTTTGCTTTGTAAACCAGGAAAGGTTCACTGGCACTTCTCTTTTCTCCTGCATACAATACACTGTGACCCTGCATGATTTCTTACTTGAAGGACTATGTCAGAGCCAGTAGCTCATTCAAATCAACACAGTACATGAAAAAAAAACAAAACTCAACCCCCCTTCTGGAATAGAAACAGGATTTAATGATATTCAAGTATAGGAGTTGCTATTTACAAAAATAAATATTACCCCTACCCAATAGATGTTTTTTTGTTGTTTTTTTTTAATACAAAAAATTCTATAGAGTTCATGAGCCTTGGGTGTACAGTGGCAGACATGCTCAGCAGCTGGGCCTCACGTGTGCCACCCAGCAGAGAGAGATGCAGGGTGTTTTGCTCTCTGTGTCCTTGTTCTTCTGGTAAATGTCAGAGTTTCCCCAAATCTTCCTATATTCATTCTTGCTCAGGGCCCAGGAGCCACTGCACGATGCATGATGAGCCTCCTGGCACAGAATCTTCAGGAGGTGATGAAGGCCATAGCCAGTGTTCACAGCTTTGATAGAGTTTTGGAAAAGGTGACTCTTGTCTCTACTGCTCCTGGGAAAGTGATTTGTGAAATGAAAGTAGTAGAACAACATACCAAAGAAATGGAACTCTTAATGGAGGTTTGACAGCCATGATAGTAGATAACATATCAACAATGGTTCTGCTATGCACAGAAAGATGATTACCCTGAATCAGTGTTGATATGAACATAACATACATATCTATTACCTGCTAAAATTGGAGAAGATATAGTGATTACAGCACACATTCTAATTATAAGGAAAAACACTTGCCTTTTCCTCTGTGGAGATGACCAAGTCCACAGGAAAACTAATAGTACAAGGCAGACACACTAAACACATGGGAAAGTGAGGTGGCCAAATGAAACCCAACAATGTATATCATGTTAATCTGAAAATTTAATTTTCAAAATAAATTAGCACACACAGAGAAAATAGCTAATATTTTATTTGGGGAGAAGGATAGAGAGACCAAGGTGGGTAGGGTGGGTACAGAGGTCTGGGTTTTTGTTTGTTTGTTTCATTTTAAGCATCTTCAGTTTTTTTTAAATCAATGTTCACATTGCTTAGACAAAAAGGTTCTTAAAATGTTCTGCAAAGTTATGTAAAGCAAAGAAGCTAGCAGGGGCACTTTGTGATAAGATTACTTTAATATAAAGCCCAATATTAGACTAAAGGAAAAATATATATTAATGGTTAATCCTTCCTGGCTCTAACATGCCATGCCCCATTTCCATTTCTTTTATAACCAATTGTATTATGTAACTTCAAAATAGATGAACCATAACCCATATGTGAAAACAAAATACATTGAGCTCTGTGGCCTAAAATACTTCTCAAGAAATTTGAGGCAAAGCACCTTAATCATGTAGGAAATGGTCCAATGGGTATATGTATGAATACTTTTCTGTGAAAAGTACAGGACTGACACCCTTCATATTAAAGAAGGGAAAGCACATTGTATTAGACCTTCTTCCAATACCTAGAATGAAACCAGGCAGATTGTGAATCTCCCAGTCTACAGTATTAAAGAGACCAAGTTCACCAATTGCCTAGTTCATTTCTCAAAGGTCTCAAAGTTTTGCTGACTGTAGGACTCAATATTTAATATCTAGTATTAGGGAGTCCTAGTCAACATGTCATTACTAAAAATTGAAAGGAAGCATATTTAAATAAATTTGAAAACAGTCAAACTAACAGCTTAATTATCCTTCACCTATATTAGAATAGATGGTGATCTGCCCACTGAAAGTATAGAAAAAACTTCCTAGTAGAAGTGAGCACACAGTAAACCCAGATCTTGATTTTGATTTCCCACTCTAAGGAACCTGAGATCCTTGGAGAAATGGCTGATTTCCAGGGCTGGTGGCTGGAACAAGGAAGTTACAAGATTAAATTATCTTGTGCCTGACAAGTCACAAAGTGCTAAAAAAAAAAAGATAAGAGCATGCATATTTTGCAGTATTGGGAAAAAACTCTTTGAGTTCTTACTGTTTAGACAGGTAATAAATAGCAGATGGAGATCTTCTTTACAGTAGAATGTTTTTCAATTTGGAGGGAGGGGTCAATTTAGAAAATCACCCTTTTGGAATCATCATAATGGGTTCCATGATTCTTGCTTGACCATGATGTTCCTGATAAGGAGCATGGATTTGCATTACTACACAGCACAGAATCAGGACAGCACTGTGGCCAGGCAATCAAAATTAACATGACCAAAAAGCAGACTGACAGTGAGCTAATGGATATTATGCAGAGAAGGTCTAACTTCACTTCCATCAGATGCTGGCCAGGAATGCATAACCCAAATCTAACCACAAAGAAAAATCATTCAAATAAAAAATGAAGAATATTTTATATTTTAAGAAATTGGCCAGTAATCTTCAAAAATGCCAAGGTCATAAAAAATAGAGAAAAGGCTGAGGAACTGTTTCAGATTAAAAGGGATTAGATACATGACAATTAAATGCAAAGAGCCTGTATTGAAGAGGGATTAACATGTGTGATGGTTAGGCTAATGTGTCAACTCGGCCAGGTAGTTGTGTCCAGGTGTTTGTTCCAGCAAGCACTGGGCTAATTGTAATACGGGAGCATTTGTGGACTTCGATCACCAGTGAGTTTACTGCGTGGATGGCTGATTATATCTGCATCAATCAGGGAGATTGCATTATCGATGGGTGGTGCTTTTATCCAATCAGTTCAATGACTTAAGAGTGGAGGTGATTTCAACATTCAGAGAGAATTTCCCAGCTCGTCATTGGACAGGCAACTTCTCCCAGAGACTCATCAACAACCTTTCATCGGGCTTTCATCGGAGCCCCTGGTTTGCAGCTTGCCTGAGGAACCTGGACTTGTGAGTCCCCACGGTTGCATGAGAGACTCTTTTAGAGTTCCATATTATTCACAGATATCTCCTGCTGATTCTGTTTCCCGAGAGAACCCTGACTAATACAACATGCTATCATTTTTCTTTTTGGTGTAATAAAATTGTTCTAAAATTTTTTGAAGTGATGAATGCAAAACACTGTAATTAAACTAAAAGCCATTGAATGTACACTTTGGATAGATTGCATGGTATGTGACTATATCTCAGTAAAACTGCTTTAAAAAATTCAATAATCCTCTCATCCCCTCAAATATACCCTCCCACAAGCCCTGGCTCATGCAGTCCCATAAACTTCAGGAAACAGTGGCCTGTGGCTTGAGATTCAACATGCATGGGCCCAGCTGGATGCTTCCTCCATCCTTCATTGAATCTTTGGCTGGGGGAAAATAACTCTCCTTTCTTGCCCAAGGGTGAGGGACTAGGGTGAGGGTATGCAGGGAAACATTCACTCCTGGTAGGTCTTGATGATAGAATGTGTTTGGTCAAGCCTGAAAAAGGCTAAGTGTTGTGACATAGGGATGGGTCCCCTGGGAATATCATGGGTGGGTGCCCATGGGACTAATGAGAATGCAGTGTCCCCTAAGGCAGCAAGTGATCCATTGGAGTCCAGGAAATTCTGTCAAGGGGCAACAAGAGAGGTTCAGGGGTGAAACTGGAGTCAAGGGTAAGCCCAGGATGGCTGGTTGGGAGAAAAGTGCTCAACTGGCTTGGTAAATTCTGGTTGGGGATGACTAACCCACCTGACCAGTTAAACCCAGGAAGGGTGACCCTGAGGTTGGCAGGCACCAGCAACTCTTAGTAGTTGCCTTTTGGGAACTTGAGTCCCTTCTTATTCTTCCACAGAATGGTTGAATGGGCTTCTTTATTAATGTTGATCCCCATGGGAAAGTTCTCCTTGGTCAGGAGGAAATGAAAGTTTCCTGATGAGTCCATTGAATGAAGACATTGGCACTGTCAGGGATCTTCAGCTCTGGTGGAGATGGGAAAAGGGGCAATCAGTTGTGCTACCAGGGGCCACAGACCACCCCACCTCTTCAGGTCCCCCTGAGGGCAAGTCTGAGCCAGAGACATGAGTCACCAATCCAGATCCAGGCCCACAAAGTGTCCCCCTGATTGACACTTGCCCAAAGACAAGACCCAAGAAGCTTTGAACCCACTGGAAACCTCAGCCCAGAGTTATAGTGCCTTCCAATCTGGTTGCCCCACTCCCCAAGCCCTGATACCTTCACTGATGGCAATCATGGAGTTGGAATAAGACTTATAGAATGCAGACATGTGACCAGAATTCCAAACTCCTTGGTACAAGGCTACCTGAAGGTCAGGAAATGGCAGGCCAAAGACATGACTTTAGACAATGGAGCCAGGGAGGCCTCCATGTCTTGGGGTGCCTCACAGTAAGCAGGACTTTCTCTCTTATCCCTATATTTAACCTGTCTCCTCTGGGCTAGAGCCTGCCATAAAGCAATGCTAGGCTGGAATTCTTGCTCCTGCTTTGAATATGTGTCTCTTTTCCTAGGCCCTTTACCCATCTAGGCTTGTCTTCCTCTTCTGTAGGACATGGTCTTACCCACCCTGGCCATCTCACCATGGTGGTGATGGAAGAAAAGAGATTTAAAAAGCAACTTCCAGGGAGTCAGAACTGGTATCCAAGGTTAATGCTTGAAAGAGCATGATCAGCTCACCCAAAAGGAAATACAATTACCCTTATGAACATGGACATACTATGTTCTCTCAAATTGACTATTTTCCTCACCCACAGAGGATAAGAAACAAGCACAGAGGTAATAAATAGCTGCTCCATAAGCCCAGACCCCGGACTGCCTCATGTTGTGCCTCTGCTGTGAATACTGACTTGGCACTCCAGAGGATCCACTAGTTTATGGTGATTTTATTTTGTTTTTAGCATCATACATGCATGGATTTTAATGTTTATTGTTTGTATCCATAGCAGTCATGATAGTTATGGATGCACAGCACATCACATCCTGGCCAAAAGATGCCCTGTGAGGGGAGCTTGTCAACTTGTTCTCAAAGTGGAGAAGAACTTTTTCCTGACTCCTCAAGGATATCTTTCAAGTATGTTTCTCACTGCCTAGGTCACATCCAGGGAGGGTACAACACTGAGAGACAGAGCCAGAGAGGAGAAGTCATTGCAGGCACTAAGGGCTTCCTCAGGACAGGTAGAGATGTGTGCAAGATGCTGACCACCACTCTTTTGGCAAGTTTCCTGCAGCAGATGGTCTTAGTCTTGGGGGCTGGAATGTGGTGCTGGGGCCAAGCCCCTCCCTGTTGCTCTCTCCAAAGAGCTCCCTGACTTACTTTAATCATCTGAAATCAATTTCACTGGATTGTAGTCTTCTAATTGTCCTTTTTCACGTTGTGCTTCTCCATGGCCCTGAAAATCACAGCCAGAGCCCTATCTTGGCAGGTCACCTGAGGAATGTCAGAGGACAGGCCATCAGAACTTGGGCCCTGGAGCCAGCTCCCTCAAAAGCAGCAGCTGGAATGCCTTTGGTGTTATGTCAGCACTGAGTACAAGGCTCTAAGACTTCAGGCGGGGTTGGGTGAATAGGGGACTCACTGGCTTCTTATGCTCCCCTAGAAGACCTCCATGGAATGATGGGGGTCTTCCCCAATCCTTTGAATCCGATTTCCTATAAGAACAGCCCTATCTGTCTCACAGCTCTTTCCCATGAGGGCTGAGCCCTCTCCCTCAGGTTCTTGGCCTGTACACCTCTTATAGCCTTTAAGGTTCCCAAGGACAGAGGGCCACCTTAAAGGAGAGTGTTGGAGATAAATGTAGGGAGTCTGGACAGATCTCTGTCACTGCCCTCCCCACAGCTCAAGCATCTCATTGTCCCCAGGATCTTCACCCTGGAACAAGCTCCTCCAGGATAACAATATGAGTGAACTTCAAGAACAGACATCTAGTGCAAGCATGGATGTCAAGGAGAAGGAGGAGCTGGATGCCCATGAGCTACTATGTGTTGGGCCTGTGCTGGGGCTGGTGGCAAACCTCACCTGCCTCACCTCAAGTCTCTAGGCACAGACAGGGCTCAGATGAAGGGCCATACAAGTCACAGCTGACTCCTTTAGATCCAGGTGGCCAGAGAAGAGCAGCACTGGGTGGGTGGTTAACACAGCACCTTAGCCACCATGTGTGTGGGTGGGGATCAGGAGGCATGATGATCAGATCTATCCAGGATTAGGTCCCCTAACTTTCACCACCCTGGGGCAGCCCCGTCTCTTCACACCTAAATGTCAACAACAACCCCTATCTGGCTTTTCTGGTCTGCCCACACAGAGTCCAATGTGACCCAGCTCCTATCTCCTCTATGGCCTCACTAATGTCCTTGACCTCTGCACCTTCACCTCTGGCCTCCTTACATCTCGGTGGACCAGACACATGCTGTGCTTGGGCTTTTCCAGGCTGTCCCCTCCTTCCTTCCTCTCGGGGACTGCCAAGTGAGGTGATCTCAAAGTGGAAGCTTCAAATCTCCATCCACCATCCTCAGCCCTTACCACCTCTGTACCCACAGTCTTTATTCCTTCCAGATCTGATTGAGTGCCTATCCTTCCCAACCCTTTAGCATGGCAGGGAGGGCACATATCAATCATTCCTCATTCAATGCCTGACCCAGTGAAGGGCCCCAAGGGACTGCTTCCTGCCCAACTCACCAAGATGCTCTTGTAATTGTTGCCATTGACCATGTCAAGGCTGACATGGATGTTGCAGGAGTGGCCAACATGCTTGTTATAGAGCAGCCCTGAGTCTAAGGCTCTGGGGGTGCTCAGAGTGGCACCAGGAATGGGGCAGGCTGAAGAAGAGGGGTACTGCTGGAGGCTGAGGTGACTCTGGAAAACTCCAGGCAGGTAGAAGGGGATCAATTCCCCAAATTGTAGGAGACAGCAAGATCAGGAGAAGCCCTAGAGCCTTTAAGAAACCCCAGGCTGGTGATGGTCACCAGGAGGCTTTAGGAAGCTGTCATTTGAGATGGAACTCTTCCACCTCTTTTGTGGGGGTGAAGAAGGGAATGTGAGCACTGTGAAGGGAGAACCAGGGAGGGGATGGGCCTTTAGGGAGAGGTTGTGGGAAGTCTCCTTCTGGCCATCAGGGGTCTCAGGGTCAGGACTGATCATGGTTGGAGATGGACATGTATGTGGGGAGTGAGGCAGCTGCATCCCCACTGCTAAGGTCAGGGCCACACTGGAGTTGGACACTGGAATATCAGTGGTGGGTTCCTGGTTGCTGGAAGGGTGGCACATTTGGATCCTCCACCAGGACCCCATTCACACCCTTATGCTCCCACTGCCCTTTGGACTCTGGACCCCCTGACATGTGCTCCCTCAGTCCACAGGAGCCATGGACACCAGCCACTGGAGAGATCACTCGTTGTCATACATTTTCTTTGAGGGAAAAGAAGGCCCAGAATGATGTGGGACTTGATCCTGTTACAGAACTGGTCAGGAGTGGAGCAGGGACCCTGCCACTAAACTGTCAATTCCCTAAGCCTCCCCAGCCAGAAGCAACACTGAGCCCCAAAGCAGCCAAACTTGCCTCCCCTGGATTGGGAATGCATTGGGGAAGTTTTTGACCTGGACATTGTTGCTGGTTGAGAGGGATAGGGTAGCTACAGGGTGGATGTCTGCTGTGAGACTACCAGAAGACACACCTCAGGGCTCCCTCTGAGTCTCATCAGAAGGAGAAGTCCCAGAGTTCCAGAGGTCTCCAGGTCACAAGTCTGATGGTGACCAAGAACCCAGGCTGCAAGTTCTCCAGACGTGGGTGAAAGGGAAGGTGCACCCTGCTATTGCCCACTTTCTACCCTGTCCTTACCTCTCAGTCTTGCTGAGATGCTCCAATGCCCTAAACCAGGAACTAAATTGGTCATCAGGTACCAGGTGGTCATAGGTGCAGCTTGACTGCAGGACCTGGATCTATGAAAGGCCTTGTTATCCTGGGATGAAAAGGACAGAGTGGATAGAGAGGAGGCCTGGGTTGGCCTGCTGGGCAGCATAGGGACTGCTGCCAGTGTTGAGGTCTTTGCTCACATGCAGCCAGCACTCTCATCAAGAATAAAGTCATATAGGTCTTCCTCCAGTAAAAGGCCCATGATGCCACCTGAGGGTGGCAGTTCTACTTCATTCCTTTGAATCAAACTCTTCCCTTAACAAAGCAAAAGGCAGATGAAGCAGTGGAATTTCCTGAACAGGTTGGTCTCTGACTTCACCCCAACCCACACCCTACCCTTGAATTGATGCCCATAGCTACTCACTTTTCTATTTTTTCATAATAGATCAGTTTCTCCTGGAAGACAGACAGTCTAGCTCCATCAAAAGAGGCCCTTCAGGCCATTACCAGCTATCCTCATCTGTTCTCATGTGCATTACTGGGAGGACTAACCAGGGGATAGGCCAGCACTCCCAGGACTTGGAAATATTCGGGTTTGGGGCACTAGATGTGGAGGTCACGGGGAAAAAGCTAATGGACCATCCATTCAACGCTCTCTGATGACAGAGGGAGAGACTGAGGGGCTGGAGGTAAAGAGACTACTCAGTCTTTCCATGCTACTTGGCTGAGGAGGGGGACAATCTCACTCTCTCCCCAAGGCCATGCCCGATGAAGACACCATGCCCAGCTATGCCAGAGCCTTATTCAGTTGTACAAACAGAAGGGGTATGTCTGCTTATTCATCTGGAAAGTGGATCTGACACCTCTAGCTCACAGAGGTTCAATGAGGCTCCTATGGACCAGGTGTGCCCAGTGCTGAGAGGTCAGGGCTTTGGAAGGGGTTCTCTCCAGAAAGCCTCTGGGTCCTAACTACACCCCACCACGACCCCAGGCTCACTCATATGCAGATAGTCCTGGAGAGATGAGTCCAGCCTGGCCAGTTCCCTGAGGAAAGTCCCCAGGTTGAGAACACCTGTATAACAATATGTGGCATCAGGTGGTGAAACTCCCCAGACTCTGACTCATACCCTCACCCAGACATCCCACTGGGAGCATCTGAGGATCTTCCCCACCTCCAAGCCCCAATGACTCAAATATCACTTGTAGTTGCCTAGGAAATGGGGCCCCCTTGGTATCTTGGAGGCCAGCCCCACCCTGCCTTGCTTTGACCTCAGGCACACTTACCCTTTCCTCCAGCTGAATCTGTTGGGCTTTCTTTGGCTTCATCTCCAAGGTGGAATCCTTGGAGGTACATTCTTTTCAGGGTTGTGAATGAGGTCTGTGAGTACATCCTCCCCTCACTCAATTGACCCTACAGCCTGACCTGGGACCTTGGACAGGCTGCCCACCTCGACTGGCAGAAGTGCTGCTGCAACCAGCCATGAGATCTGATTTGAGATCTGAAACCCAGCTCCAACCCTTTCTTGGTGAGATGCCTGGACTTCCTGAATCTGGCGGCTCATCTGTAAAGTGTAGGCAAGAACTGCAACATGACAACTCAGGGCTATATCCACCTCGGAACTATGGGAAAGCTCACCAACATTCATGTCCTTCTTTAAACCTCTCCCCTATGAAGAAGACCCCAGAGATTGTCATCCCTCCATATCCAGATGAGGAGACATAAGCCTAAGAGGACAGCAACTTGCCCATGACCACACAGGGAACTGGAGGAGTCACTGGTTCCACCATCTTAGTGTGAAACTCTGTCCAAGCTGAAGTCACCTCACCATCAACCACCACTGATCAGATGTCCATTAACCTACTCTCACAGTGTGTAGCCAGGAATGCTGCCAGAAGTTCCATGGAAGGAGAGGGAAGCAGTGTCTCTGGAAGCTTGGTTGAGCAGCTCCTCCTGCCTCAATCCCTGGAGTCTCTGTTCCACAATCATTGCCCAAGGCCACACCAAATGCTGCTCCTGCCTCAAATACCTCCTCAGAAAATTCCTCCTGCAGAGAACCCCACCCTGGTATGGGTCTCCTGATCTATCATCTCTGACTGGACAGGTAAGACAGAGGCTGCCAGAAGCATTGAGCATTGACATTTTGCTTCTTGTTTTTCTGTTTTCCATGTACTGCCATGATTCATAAATCTCTTAAATAATTCTCGTAACCATGTGGCCATTTGTCACTGCAGACAGGGCCCCAGGATGAAAAATTTCCTTCTCTATGTGTGATCCAGCCATCACATTCCTGGCAGTCTATCCTGACAGGCAGGGAGGGGGAACTGGTCATTAGGACACATGTAAGATGCTTCTTGCAGCATTGCAGAAATGGCCCCAGAAAGGAATCCCTTCAAGATCTGAGAGCAGGGAGAGTCTGAACCACTGCTATAATGCAGCCTCCCTTCTGGAATATTATTCAGCTGAATGAGGCCACTATTCCTGGCCAGGAAAATTCAAGGGGGTGTGTTATGTGAAACTCTTTATATCATAAAGTAAGCCCATTTTCTTAAGAGTCAAAATCACTCTTGAGATGTGAAGATCTGTATGGCTTAGAGAAAGTATGAAGGACACCCCATTCAAGTGCTCCAAGGGATACCTGGGTTCAGGGAATGACAATAAAAAAA
>JAKSZT010034583.1:2761261-2777713 GCA_026826555.1 Tolypeutes matacus
TAATTTACCTAACTGCCCATGGATAGAGAAATTTACCATAGTAGATGGCAGAGTCAGGTAATTGATCAGTCCCATGCTGAAAACTATCAAAATTTCAATTCCCCTAAGGGAGGCAGGCAGTAGGAAGCACTTAATAAGCTTCCAAGAGCCTATTTAGGGTACCCTGGGAGGAGAGAGTGGACTGAAAGAGGGCTGAGTCATTTTTTTTGCAGTGAGTTCACCCACCAGGGTCCCATTTGAATTTCAAAAGGGAAATCAACCTGTCAGGGAGAGGTGAGGGGGGATCCACTTACAGCTATTGTGTCCTGCTGCCCTGGTAGATAAAGCAATAAGACTAGAAAGGGGGAAGGAATAGACTGCTAAGCAGCAGGAATCAACACAATTACAAAGAGTCAAACCTGCCTGGGGGAAAGTGACTGGATAGATTTCTGAAGAGTTAATTGACCCAACAAGAAAATTTAGCTCAGTGGAGGAGTTTCCGACTTGAATATACGAAGTCTGTAGTTCAATTCCCAGCTTCTCTTAGAGTAGTGATCCACCAGGATATCAAACATCCAGCTGATATTTTAGGACAGGGAAAACATACACATCATTTTTATATTAGCTTCTCTTGGGTCTCTTATTCTTCCTTAAAAACTTACTTAAAAAAAAATTAACTTAGTTTACTCTCTAAAATCCATTTCAAAACCTGCAGAGGTCAATCTGCAGGGTAATTGATTGATGAACTCTGGCAGCCTGAGAAGCTCCTAAAGGGCCTAAGATGGAAGGCTGTTTTTCCTTAGTTTTTGCCTGACTGCTTGCTTGTGTGTGTGTTTTTTTCTTTTTTTTTTTCCTTGTGTTTCTTTCCTCTTTCACTCCACCTCTTTTTTTAAAAAATTAAGTGCTGCTGCCTTGTTTCATGTTTGCTGTTTCCTCTTCCCTGATTTCCCCTTTTCTGTGTATACTGATTCTGTCTACCAACTCTATCCTTTTTCCTTCTTTCATCTTTCTATCTTCCACTTTCTGCTGTTGTTCTTACATTTCATCTCCCTTTGTTTATTCATCAATTTTTCTGGTTTTTATTTCTATATCATCTATTTGGTTTTCTTTCCTTAACTTTTTTCTTTTCATCTATTCTTTCCTCCTTCCCTTTCTCCTCAGCATTCTGGCCGATTAATTAATTCTATATATTTTTCTCTATTAGGTTTCACATTTTATTCCTGGTACTCTACTTTTTTATTCCCATTACTTTACTTTGCTTAAATGAATTAAATATTCATTTTCCTAGGTCTTTTATGGTTCCCCTTCTAACTTTTACTGTTATTATTAATGTTATCCTTTTTCTTTTCTTACCTCTTTCACTTTCTCTGGTCCTAATTTTTCCCTTCAAGGGAACATAGATAACAGCAAGAAAACAGAATAAGAGGAACAAAACGTCAAAGAGAAAACTTATCATACACACACAAATACAACTAAATAAAACCCTAGAGTAGAGAGAGAAGCTAATCAACTGAATAAAACCATCAAGATAAAGATGACAAAACAGCAACAAAAAATTACAAACCATACCAAGTAAAAGGAAGATATGGCCCAGTCCAATAAACAAACAAAACCATGAAGAGATGCACAACATCAAACAACTAATGAAAGCTGTCCAAACAAATATGGACCAATTTAATAAAGAGAAGGAAGAGATTAAGGATATTAAGAAGACACTTGGAAAACATACTGAAAAAATTGTAAACAAATATATAATATGATAATGGATATGATGGTGATGAATGGCACAATACAAGAAATCAAAAATACACTGGAAGCACATAACAGCAGATTTGAACATGCAGAGGAAAGAATAAGTGATGTGGAAGACAGTACATCTGAAATCAAACAGATCATAGAACAGATAGATAAAAAGATAGGAAAAAACCCAGCAGGGACTTAGGGATTTGAATGAGAACACAAAACACACAAACATATGCATTATAGGCATCCCAGTGGGAGAAAAGGGAAATGGGACAGAAGGAGTGTTGGAGGAAATAATGGCTGAAAACTTCCTAACCCTATTGAGGGAGATGGAGGTACATATCCAGGAAGCACAGCACACTCCAAACAGTATAAGTCCCAAAAGACCTATTCCAAGACATACAGTTGTCAAACTGTCCAATGCTCAAGACAAAGAGAAAATACTGAAGGCAGCAAGAGAAAAGAGAACCATCACATACAAGGGAAGCTCAATAAGGTAAAATGATGATTTCTCATCTGAAACCATGGAGGCAGCAAGGCAGTGGTATGACATAGTTAAGGTACTAAAAGATAAAAAACTTCCAGCCAAGAATTCTCTATCCAGCAATGCTGACAATAAAAAGTGATGGAGAGGTGTGAATATTCTCACTGTCATGATTTTGTGATAACCAGGGTAGGCCAAATATTCGCTATATTAGAAACCATGCATGTGTCCCCAGACCTAGTTTTTCTCCCTAGATCTGGTTTTTAGAATGCTAGTGATAAATGAAGCCTGATTTATTATATGACCATCCTATATGGGAAATGACTGTAACTCCAGGTATCTTTGGTCAACCTTAAGAAATATAGCAGGGTGATGGATGTGGCTCAAATGATTGGGCATCCGTCTCCCATATGGAGGGACCTGGGTTCAATCCCTGGCACCTCCTGGTAAAAATGAAGAAAAATATAGAAGGCACACTGGCCACCAGGCCCCATGAGTGGGTGAGCCTCAGGACCTGTGAACGGGTGAGCCCACCTGGCCCTATGCGTGGGTGCACCACAAGGCCCCATGAGTGGGTGCACTGTCAGGTCCTGTGAGAAGGTGTGACCTCAGGCCCCATGAGCAGGTGAGCTTCCCATGCCCCAGAAGCAGGTACACCACCAGGCCCCACAGCGATCGAGACCTCAGGCTCCATTCATGGCTGTGTCATCAGATCCTGTGCACGGGTGCGCTTCAGGCCCACAAGGCATACAGCAAGATGATGACATAACAGATGAGTGACACAAAGGAGAGTCAAGACAAGATGCACCGAAAAACCAGGAACGAAGGTGGTGCAGCAACTAGGGTGCCTCTCTCCCACATAGGTGTTTCTGAGGATCGAATCCCAGTGAAGACAGAAGGATGAGAAGAGAGGGCAGGAAATGGACACAGAGAATTGCCCAGCGAATGGACACAAAAATAGCAAAAACAGGGGGGCATAAATATGGATAAAAGTAAGTGAATAAATAAATCCTTAAATAAAAAGTATAGGGGAGTAAGATACAGACTATAGTTATTAGTCCATATCAAATTACTATTCATACTTTGTTAACAAATGTTTCACAACAATACAAAGTATTTGTGGTGGGGTGATGTGTGGGAACCCTGTATGATGTTATGCATGTTTGTTTTGTAAGTTCACAATGTTTACTGAACACATTGTTTATGTATGTTCATGTATGAATGACATACTTCAATAAATTGTTAAAAAAAAAAAAAAAAGAATGAAGGAAAGCTTTCACACAGAAGTCCAGTCAGAGAGAATCAGAACTTGAAAGAGATCTTATCATTGCGATGAGTGTGGGAATGATGTCCATAGGATCACCAGCTTTATTGAACATTGGAGAATTCACACTGAAAAGAACCTACCAGTGTGATGATCATGTAAAAGTCTTTAGACAGAGTTTGGTCCTTGGAAAACCTTGGAGCATCCATAATAAAGAGGCTCTTATAAATGAGGATTGTGGGAAGTTGTATAGACAAAGCTCAAGCCTTGTGGCAGTTTGATATTATTTATGAATTCCAAAAAATATATATTCATTATGTTTGTAAACTGGTTTGTAATACTGTTTGTATTAAATACAAAGGTTATGTTTACTTGATTAAATTAAGATTAAGGCTTTGATTTTGGCATGTCAGTAGGGTGTTCAGTCCCTGTCTTCTTGGTGGGTGGACATGGCAGAGGCCTCAGGAAGAGAGATGAGGCTGGTAGTCTACAGCTGACCTTGTGAAGAGAACAGAGCAAATAAATGAGCCCTTGGGAGAAAGACAACCCTTATATCAGTCTACAGCTAAGATGAGAAGAAGCTGGGACCACAGAACCTTAGGAGGAAGGAGGCTGACAGCTCACAGATCACCGCCCACTATCTTGCTTCAACATATGGCCAATGCTTTGGGGTGAGAATATTTTCTTATGGGACCTTGAGTTGGAGTCTTTAGGTCCTTGTGACTGTAATCTTCTACCCCAAATGAAGACCCTTCATAAAAACAAAAAAACAAAAAAACAAAAAAAAAAAAAAAAAAGAGAGAGAAAGTTCAAAATATTCACAGGTAAAAGAAATTAAGAGTGTATGCCAATAAGAAACCTGCCCTTCAAGAAATACTAAAGGGAGTTCTGCATGTTGAAAGGAAAAAGTAAGAGAGTTGGAGGAGAGTGCAAGAACAAGTAAAAAGACAAAAAGAGAAATGAAAACAACATATGACATACATAAACCCAAAGAAAATATAGCTAATGTAAGAAATTCCTTGAGAGTAATACCACTGAGTGTTGATGGATTAAACTCACCAGTCAAGAGGCACAGATTGGCAGAATGGGTAAGGAAATATAACCCATCTATATGCTGTTTACAAGAAGCCAACATTAGACCCAGGGATTCAAGGAAGCTGAAAGTGAATATCTGGAAAACAATATTACAAGAAAAAATAACCAAAAAAAGGATGGAAGTAGCTATACTAATATTGGACAAAATAGACTTGAAATGCAAAATTTTTGTAAGAGACAAAGATGGACACTAAGAATTAGTAAAGGGGGTAATATTTCAAGCAGAAAGAAAAATCATAAACAGTTATGCACCTAACCAGGCACCTCAAAATACATGAGGCAAATACTGGAAAAATTAAGTGGATAAATAGATCCCTCTATAATTACAGTGGGGGACCTTAATACAACATTATCACCATTAAAAAGAACATCTTGACAGAGAATCAATAAAGAAACAAAGACTTAGAGCAATACATTAGAGGATCTGTACCTAATAGACCTATATAGAACAATTCACCCAAATACAGTAGGATAAACATTCCTGCCAAGAGCACGTGGGTCATTCTCCAAAATCGACCACATGCTAGGCCACCGAAAAATTCTCAATGAACTCAGAAAGACTGAAATTGTACAAAGTACTTTCTCTGACCACAATGGAATGAAGCCAGAAGTCAGTAAAGGCTAGAGAACCAGATTAAGCACAAAGATATGGAAGTTAAACAACAAACTTGTTGAGACAAAGAGTGGGTCAGGGAGGAAATTTCAAAAGAAATCACTAACTACCTTGAAACAAATGCAAATGACAACACAACATATTAAAACCTATAGGATGCAGCAAAAGAAGTACTTAGAGGGAAATTCATAGACATAAATGCATACATCAAAAAAGAAGAAAGAGCTAAAATTGAAGACTTAACTGTACACCTGGAGGAATCAGAAAAAGAAAAAACTAAGCACAAAAGAAGTAGAAAGAAAGAACAAAGATTAGAGCAGAACTAAAGGAAATAGAAAATAAGAAAGGACTAGAAAGATAAACAAAACCAAAATCTGATTCTTCAAGAATACAAATAAAATTGACAAACTTAGCTAGACTAACAAAGAAAAAGAGACAGAAGATGCAAATACACAAAATAAAAAATGAGGAAGGGGATATCACCACTGACCCCACAGAAATAAAGAATATCATAAGAGGATACTTCGAAAAAGTATATGCCAAAAAGAAGGAAAATTTAGAGGAAATGGGAAAATTCCTAGAAACACACAAGCAGCCTACATTGATGAAAGAAGAAATTGATGAACTCAACAGACCAATTACAAGTAAAGATATAGAATCAGTTAGTTATCAAAAACCTCCCAACTAAGAAGAGCCCAGGACCAGACATCTTCACAGGTGAATTTTACCAAACATTCTAAAAAGAACTAACACCGATCCTGCTTAAACTCTTCCAAAAAATAGAAGTAGAAGGAACATTGCTTAACTCATTCTATGATGCCAACATAACCCTAACACCAAAGCCAAGCAAAAATGCCACAAGAAAGGAAAAACTACAGACCAATCTATCTAATGAACCTATATGCTAAAATCCTCAACAAAATACTTGCTAATCATATTCAACAACACAGCAAATGAATTATATACCATGACCAAGGTGGTTTAATCCTTGGTATGCAAGGATGTTTCAACATAAGAAAATCAATCAATGTAATATACCACATAAACCAATTGAAAGAAAAAAATCACATGATCATCTCTATAGATGCAGAAAAAGCATTCAACAAAATACAGCACCCCTTCCTGATAAAAACACTGCAAAAGATATGAATAGAAGGAAACTTTCAGAACATGATAAAAGGTGTATATGAAAAACCCACAGCTAATATCATATAAAATGGTGAAATCCTAAAAGCTTTCCCTCTAAGATTGGGAACAAGACAAAGATGCCCACTATCACCACTCATATTTAGCATTGTGATGGAAGAACTTGCTTGAACACTGAGGCAAGAAAAAGTTATAAGAGGATCCAAATTGGAAAGGAAGAAGTAAAAATTTCACTATTTGCGGATGACATGATCCTATACATAGAAAGCCCTGAGAAATCTACAACAAAGCTTTGAGAACTTATAAATTAGTTCAGTAAAGTCACAGGTTATAAGATCAATGTGCAAAAATCAGTAACATTTCTATACACCAGTAATGAGCAAGCTGAGGAGGAAATCAAGAAAAAAATACCACTTAAAATAGTAACTAAAAAATTAAATATCTAGGAATAAATTTAACTAAAGATGTAAATGAATTATACACAGAAAAGTACACAACACTGTTAAAGAAAATCAAAGAAGACTTAAATAAATGGAAGAATATTCCCTGTTCATGGATAGAAAAACTAAACATTATTAAGATGTCTATCCTACCCAAACTAATCTACAGATTTAATGTAATCACAATAAATTCAATACAGCATCTTTTACTTAACAGGAAAAGCAAACAATGAAATTTATTTGGAAGGGCAAGAAGCCCCAAATAGCCAAAGACATATTGAAAAAAAAAAATCGGATGACTCACATTACCTGACTTTAAAATATACTTACAAAGCTACAGTGGTCAAAACTGCATGGTATTGGCACAAGGATAGACATACTGACCAATGAAACTTAAATGAGAGTTCTGATATAGATCATCGCATACATAGTTATCTGATATTTGACAAGGCCACCAAGCCCACACAACTGGGAGAAAATGGCATCTTCAACAAAAGGTGATTGGAGAACTAGATATCTATATCCAAAAGAATGTGAGAGGAATACCATCCCATGCCTTATACAAAAATCAACTTAAGATGGATCAAAGATATAAATATAAGAGCCAAGACCATAAAACTTTGGAAGATAATGTAGGGAAGCATCTACAGGACTTTGTAATAGAAAATAGTTTCATGAAATTCACACCCAAAACATGAGCAGTGAAAGAAAAATAGATAAATGGGACCTCCTCAAAATTAATACTTTTTGCACCTCAAAGGAGTTTGTCAATAAAGTGAAAAGGTAGCCTATTCAATGGGAGAAAATATTTGGCAACTATATATCTGATAGGAGCCTAATATCCTGCATAAAAAAAAAATCCTACACCTCGAAAATAAAAAGACAAACAACCCATTTAAAAAATGGGCAAGTGACCTGAAAAGACACTTCTTAAAGGAAGAAATACAAATGGCTAAAAAGCACATGAAAAAATGCTCGACATCGCTAGCTGTTAGGGAAATGCAAATCAAAACCACAATGAGATACCATCTTACACCCATCAGAATGGCAGCTATTAAAAAAAAAAAAAACACAGCAGGATATAAGTGTTGGAGAGGATGTGGAGGAATCGGAACCCTCATCCACTGATGGTGGGATTGTGGAATGGTCCAGCCACTGTGGAAGACAGTTTGGTGATTCCTCAGAAAACTAATAATAGATCTTCTGTATGATCCAGCAATTCCACTGCTGGGTATATAACCAGAAGAATTGAAAGCAAAGACATGAACAGATATATGCACACCAATGTTCTTAGAGGCATTGTTCACAATTGCCAAAAGTTGGAATCAGCCCCGGTGCCCATCACCAGATGAATGGATAAGCAAAATGTGGTATATACATACAATGGAATACTACTCAGCTGTTAGAAGGAATAAAGTGATGGTTTAACATGGATGAATCTTGAAGACCTTCTGTTGAGTGAAGCAAGCCAGGCATTGAAGGATGAACAGCATATGACCTCATTGATTTGAATTGAGGAAAGTGAGCAGTCTCTGAGAAACACTGTCTGAAAGATAGGTTAATAAGGAAGAGAGAGAGAAGAGTAGCTTGTGAGCCATCACCCATATGGACATAATCTATGGTAAAGTGATTGAGTATAGTTGCATATTGAAGGATAGGACAGGTGGGTAGTGATATTACTGTGTTTGGTGGTGCAGGGTTAACAGGTGGGAAGATTAGGAAGGGCAGGTTAGAATACCCAGGGCATGTAACTATGAATCTTGTCATCCCATGGGTCAAGACAGGGGAGTATCATATGCCTCAGGGGGATGGGGAGGAAGGAACAGAAAAGATCAAATGGGGTATTTAGTGGTCATGGGAAATGTTTTCCATTACCTTACAGCAATGGACACAGGACACAGTAAATATCATAAAAAATTATTAAACTGTACCGGCTAAATTGTAAACCACACTGTAAACCATTGGCAATGTTTAGTAGCTATGTTTCACTATCTGTATAAAGTTATAACAATGCTACCATACACACACACACACACACACACACACAAAGGTTTTAATATGGGGTGGGAAAGGGGGAAGGAGGTTGGGTATATGGGAATCTCTAGTATTCTGTGTGTGACTTTGCTGTGACCTAAAACTTCTTTGAAAATTAAATGAAAATTTGGGAGACACTGGGGAATGAGAGGGGGAAGGTGTCATGGTACACACTGGACATCCCATAATGCAGTTATAAAAGAAAAAAAATAAAAATAAAAAATATTTTTTTTGTTTTTTCCCATTTTTTTAATGTCCCAAACCATTAATTATATTTTATTTTTAGTTTCTTTTATGAGTTTCCTTGTATTTTATCTCTTGCATTTAAGCTTATCATTATTATTTCATTTTCTTATTAATTGTATTTGGTTATTATATGGGCTTCTTCTTCAAGGAAGGTTTAGATCACAGAAGGGTTACAATGGGGGCTGCAGAAGATCATTGGCCTGGGGTGTCTGGGATTGGGGATTCATGGGAGTAAGTTCATCTGAATATGTATGAAAGATATATAAAATTGTTCAAATGCTTGAGGGATGGGGCATGGTCACAGTGGGCAGACAATCACTCAATAAATGAGGGAATATGGAATTCCCAGCCTGGAGAGCTCTGCCGTATTCTCCAAAGGAGCAGCAACAGTCCCCTGAGTGCAGGGGCAGTGTCTGGCAAAAGAGGATGGCCCACTGAAGGGTTCTAGTTATTGATGACTAGCCTTATGACTCTTTGCTCTTATAATTGAAACTTGGCCTACTTTTATGGGGTGCCTAAGGGTTGCCATCTGAGAGCCTCCTTGTTGCTCAAATGTGGCCTCTCTCTAAGCCAAATTCAGCATATGAATGCATTACCCTCCCCCCAACATGGGACATGACTCCCAGGGATGAGCCTCCCTGGCATTGAGGGATTAATACCAAGTGCCAACTGGAAACATGACAGGGAAAAAGCCTTGAACAAAAGGGGGAAAAGGTAAAGACAAATGAGTTCATGTGGCTAAGAGACTTCAAAGAGAGTTGGGAGGTCATCCCAGAGGTAACACTTATGCACACCTCAGTATGATCTCATAAAACACCAAAATGGATATCACCCCACACAGAGGGGCTCCTGAGGGCTCTGGAGACACCCAGGTCCTATATAAGGGGGGATAGCTCCAGAGATTGACGCCTTATCAGTGGGCTCTATTTTGGAATCTGTGCTCCTGAGAGTGACAGAGTTGGACTCAAATAAGTCCTCCCTTCACATGGTCCATCAGTCCCTTCTATTCAAACCTATATGTGAGGCTGGAGTTTGTAGATGTACTTCCAGAGACTGGAGCCTCTGGCCTGCCTATGTGTCAGCTGTGCCTGGAATCTTGGTGGAGCTGCAACTCCTACTCTACAGCTCAATGGACTCACCCAACTCACCTGGTGAGGACACGATGATGGACAACGGCCATCCCAGGGAATGGAGAGAGCCTGCAGCTGAAGACAGGATAATCCCACCCACCATATCCGTAGGATATAAGCCCATTTTCACTTGGAAGTGGAGTGGACATCACCATTCCAGTCCCCTTAGGAGTGTGGGAAGAGCTACTGGACTTAATGGTATTCTCTTGTAGACATACTGTGACTCAACAATGGAAGAAATTATAACAGTGAGGTGGAACCCATGGCCACCTAGATGCTTTCAGGGTGGGGAGGGGAAGGGCAGTTGTAATACAGGGGCTTTTTCAGGACCTCAGGGTTGTCCTGAGTGATGTAGAGGGGATGGATATAGGCCATTTTACATCAGCATATACCATGCAGAACTGTGTGGGAGAGAGTGTGGTCTATGATGTGAACTGTGGTCTATGCTTAGTGGCAAAGCCCCAGGATGTGTATATCCATTGCAGGTGATGTGCCACACTAATGAAAGATGTTTATGTGGGATGTTATGGGAGGTATGGGAGGTGGGGGACATGGGAATCCCTGTAATTTTTGTGTAACATTTATGTAATCTAAGTATCTTTTAAAATATATGCACACACACACACAAAAACGTTTATGTAAGAAAATGCACACATACGCATATATATTCATATATCATTTTACAAATATTGGTTTGTATTGTGAAAAATTTAATTTTTACCCACAATAATAAAAAAGAAAGAAATCCTACACTTTAAAAATAAGAAGACAAACAACTCATTTAAAAATGGGCAAGTAGGGGGACAGATGTGGCTCAAATGGTTGGGCGACCGTCTCCCATATGGAGGGACCCGGGTTCGATACCCAGGACCTCCCGGTAAAAAAAAAAAAAAAAAAAGGGCAAGTGATTTGAATAGACACTTCACCATAAGAAATACAAATGGCTATAAAGTACATGAAATGATGCTCAACATCACTAGCTATTAGGGAAATGTAAATCAAAACTACAGCGAGATACCATCTTACACCCATTAGACTGGCTGTTGTTAAAAAAACAGAAGACTACAAGTGTTGGAGAGGATGTGGAATGGGAAACCTCATCTACTGTTGGTGGGAATGTAGAATTTTCCAGCCATTATGGAGGACAGTTTGTTGGATCCTCAAAAAACTATCTATAGATCTGCCATATCATCCAACAATGCCACTGCTGAGTTTATACACAGAAGAAGTGAAATCAAGGACATGAACAGGTATATGCACACCAAAGTTCATAGTGATATTATTCACTATTGCCAAAAGTTGGTATCAATTCAAATGCCCATCAACAGATGAAGGGATAAACAAAATGTGATACATACTTCCAATGGAATATTACTCAGCTGTAAGAAGGAATACAGTACTAACACGTGGGATAACATGGATGAGTCTTGAGGACCTTATGTTGAGTGACGCAAGCCAGGCATTGAAGCTCAAATATTAGATGACTTCTTTGATATGAATTAAGCAAATTGAGTGGACTCAGAGAGCTAGAGTCTAGAAGAGAGATTTACCGGAAATAGAGAGAAGGTTGTGAGCCGATGCCCATATGGGTGAAAGCTATAATAAAGTGGAAGTGAGTAGTTGTGCAGTGAAGGAAAAATACAAGGGTATAGTGATACTATTGGTTTGGGTGATGCAAGTTGGACAGGGTGGTAGGATGGGGAGGATGTGTTGGAAGGTCCATGGAACTTGCGGGAGTTTCAGGAGGGAGTAGGTGAATACTGGGGATTGGTGGGTACATGGATGAAACTACAATGTTGAGAAAGCTCTTTTGGCAATTTGACAAGGCAGGGTTACTGGCTTAGGTATTGGTTGGGGGTCATTTGGACAAGGCTCACCTGGGTCAGTCTTCTAGAAAATGTGCAAGGGATCATTTTGTCATAGTGTGTTGTATCAGTGGGTGGAGACCCACATAATGTGTGAGAAGGAGTTGGACACCTATCCTGGGGAGGCTCGATATGTTCTCAAACAGAGGGGGGGGGTGTCTCTTGACCCCTCCCCTAATAGGTTTCTAATAGGGGAGGACAGATAAATGTGTCAAGCCTTCAGTGTTATTGCAAGTATCTATAAATTTTGTCCTTCAAGGAGTGAAGCCTAATGGTCTCCAAGGGCCTGGACGGGAGGGGGTGAGAGGAATAGAAAAGATGACGGAGGGGATATTTAGGGGGAAATGAAAGTGTTCTGTGTAATCTTGCCATGATGGACACAGGTCATGTTAAATTTCATTAAAAATTCATAAAAGTGTAAGGTCTAAAATGTAAACCACATGTAAACCACTACTGACCATGGTTAGTAGTTATGTTTCAATATTTGTACATCAGTTGTAATAAATGTACAATCTTCATGTGAAAAGGTTATTAATATGAGAAGGGAGAAAAGAGGGAGGATGTTGGATATATGGGAGTCCTCTACATTCTGTATGTAACCTTACTGGGACCTAAAACTCCTTTGAAGACAATATTTTTTAAAAAGGAAGACACTGGAAAAGAAATGGAAAAAAATGCCACTGTACATACAGGACAACTGATATTACAGTGATGAAAGGAAAAACATAAAAAAATATTTCTTTTTATTTTTTAATGTTTTTCATTTTTTAAATACCCCAGTCTGTTTTACTTTATTTTAGTTTTATTTTCTCTAAATTATTATATATTTTATTTCTTATGTTTAAACCTAATATTATTATTTCATTTTTCTATTAATCAAATTTGGCAATATTCTTGGCTTCATTTTGAAGAGGTTTTGGATGATCACATAAGGGTTACAACTATGGCAGGGGAGTATCAATGGGGTGGGGTGTCAGTGATGGGAGATGCTTGGGAGGAAATTCACCTGGGTATACATATAAAGTATATAAATATGTTCAAAAGTTCATGGAGCGTTGGTACAGTGGATGAAGATTCACACAATGACTGAAAGATTATTGAATTCTCATCCCGGGGAGCTCTGCCACATCCTCTAATGGAAGAGCAACAACCCTTCAAGTGCAGGGGCAATGAATAGTGAAGAAAGATGGTCCTTTGATGGGCCCTTGATGTTGTTGACTATGCTTGCAAGCCTTTTGCTCTTAAAATTGCAACTTGGCCTAGTGTTGGAAAGTGCCTAAAGGTTTCCACCTCCTTGTTGTTCAAATATGGCCTCTCTCTAAGCCAAACTTAACATATAAATGCATTACCTTCCCCCCAGCATGGGACATGACTCCCTGGAATGTGCCTCCTTGGCAACAAGGGATTAATACCAAGTACCAGCTGGTGATACAACTGGAAAAAGACCTTGAAATGGGGGAAAAGGTAAAGACAAATGAGTGTATGTGGCTAAGAAACTTCAAAGTGAGTTGGAGGGTCATCAGAGAGGTAACACTTATGCATGTCTCAGCAGGATCTCCTAGATGGCCAAGGTAGATATTACCCCAAAGAGTGTGGATCTGGATGGCTCTGGAGACAATCAGGACCTATGGTCATGGCAGATAGCTTCAAAGTTTGGTGCCTTGCTAATGGCCCTACTTTGATGGCCCAAGTGTGACAGAGTTGGACTCAGATGTGACTTCTCTACACATGCCTCTTCTGTCCCTTTTATTTGAAGCTATAGTTGGTGCCAGAGTTGGTAGGTGTACATCCAAGAGACTTTAATCTCTGGGCTGTTTGTGTACCTGCTGGCCCCTGAAATTCAATGGAGTTGCAATACCTACTCTACAGTTCATTGGACTCACCCAGGACAACTAACAAGGAGATGATGATGGACAATAACCATCCCAAGGAACTGAGAGAGTCTACAACTGCAAGCAAGAGAGTCCCAACCATCTGCCCCATAGGATCAAAATCTCCTCTCATTTAGAGGTGAAGTGGGCAACACCATCACAGAGTCCTCAGGATTGGGGAGTGAACTATGGACTAGAGTTGGATTTATTGGTATTCTACTATGGATTTGTGATTCTAGCAATGGAAGAAACTACATTATTCATGTGGAGGCAGTGGCCACTGGAGGTTCTGAGGTCAGGGAGTGAGAAATACAGGTAAAATTGGGGGCATTTTGGGGACTTGGGAATTTTCCTGAATGGCATTGCAATGACAGATATGGGCCATTGCATGTCTTGCCATAACCTGCAGAATTGTGTGGGAGAGTACAAACTACAATGTGAACTATAATCCATGCTTAGTGACAATGCTCTAAAATGTTTTCATCAGTTGTGATGAATGTGCCACACTAATGAAGGATGCTGTTAATGTGGGAAAATGTGGGAGCTGTGGGAAATGAGGCATATGGGAATCCCCTATATTTTTTGCCTAACATTTAAGTAATCTAAATACCTTTTTTAAATATAGACAAAATGAAAAAAGTAAGACACTGGAGAAGAAATGGAAGAAAATGCCACTGGACATAAAGGACAAAAGATATTACAGTGATGAAAGGCAAAACATCAAAAAATGTTTATTTTTTATTATTTTTATTTTTAAAAATATTTTTATTTTTTAAATATTGCAATTTTTTAAAACTTTATTTTAGTATTAGTTCTAAATTATTATATATTTTATTTCTTACATTTAAACCTATCATTTTTTCATTTTCCTATTAATTGTATTTGGCAATATTCTTGGCTTCATTTTTGAAGAAGTTTTTGGATCACAGAAGGGTACAACTGTAGCAGGGGAGGATCATTGGTGTAGGGTGTCAGTGATGGGGGATACATGGGAGGAAGTTCACCTGGACATACATATAAGGTATATAAATATGTTCAAATGTTGATGGGGTATTGCCACAGTGGGTAGAGATTCACACAATAACCAAAAGGATATTGAATTCCCATCCTGGGGAGCTCTGCCACATTTTCTAATGCAACAGCAACAATCCCCCAAGTATAAGGACAATGACTAGAGAAGAAGGATGGTCCATTGATGGGCCCTTGATATTGATGACTATGCTTAGGAGTCTTTGCTCTTGAAATTGCAACTTAGCATAATGTTGTAGGGTGCTTAAGAATTACCTACTGGGAGCCTCCTTGTTGCTCAAATGTGGCCTCTCTCTAAGCGAAACTCAGCATATAAATGCATTATCTATCCCCAGCATGGTACAGGGAATAAGCCTCCATGGCACTGAGGGATCACTATCAAGCATGAGCTAGTGAAGCAACTGAAAAAAGACCTTGAATAAAAGGGGAAAAGTTAAAGAAATGCATTTATATGGCTAAGATACTTCAAATTGAATCAGGAGGTCATCAGAGAGGTAATGCCTATGCATGTCTCAGCAAGATATCATAGATTGCCAAAGTAGATACTACCTCAAATAGTAGGACTCCTGAGGGCTCTGAACACACCCAAGTCCTACAGTCATGGCAGATAGCTCTGAAGTTTGGTGCCTTGCCAGTGCATCCTACTTTGGAGTTTGTACTGCCAAGTGTGACAGATTTGGACTCAGATGTGACTTCTCTACACATGCCACTTTTGTCCCTTTTATTTGAGTCTATAATTGATGATGGAGTTTGTAGGTGTACATCCAAGAGACTTGAATCTCTGGGTTGTCCATGTGCCAGCTGGGCCTTAGCCCTCAGGGGAGTTACAACACCTGCTCGCCAGTTCATTGAACTCACCCAGGACAACCAACAAGGAGGTGATGTTGGACAACCACCATACCAAGGAATCAAGAGTCTAAAACTGCAAGCAAGAAAGTCCCATCTATCAGTCATATGGGATTGAAGCCCCCTCTCAATTAGAGGTGGAGTGAGCATCACCATCCCAGAATCCTCAGGACTGGGGAATACAATATGAACTAGAGTGGACTTACTTGTATTCTACTATAGACTTATTGCGATTCTAGCAATGGAAGAAATTATATCATGGATGTGGAGACAGTGGCCACTGGAGGTGCTGAAGCCAGGGAGAGGGAAAAAGAGGTGTAATATGGGGGCATTTTACAGACTTGGAATTGTCCTGAATAATATTGCAATGACAGATACAGGCCATTATATATCCAGCCATAACCTACAGAACTGAGTGAGAGAGTGTAAACTTCAATGTAAACTATAATCTACGATTAGTGTCAATGCTCCAGTATGTGTTCAATTGCAATGCATGTACAATGCTAATGAAAGAAGTTGTTAATGTGGGGAAAAAAAAGGGGGTATGGGGAGTGGGGCATATGGGAATCCCTTATATTTTTTATGTAGCGTTTTATGTAATCTAAGTATCTTTTAAAAATAAATAAATCATATTAAAAAAAAAAAAAAAAAAAAAAAAAAAAAAAAA
>JAKSZT010034583.1:2792795-2810713 GCA_026826555.1 Tolypeutes matacus
CCCCCCAGACACCCTACCCCCAATAATCCCCCGCAGTACCCATTGTAACCCTTCTGTGATCCAAATCCTCCATGAACATTAATCCATAAAATAATCAAATACACTTACTAGGAAAAAGAAACAAGTGTGATAAGCGTACATGCAAGAGACAAACATAAGGAAACTTGTAAAAATTCTATGGGCCTTCTTTCTTCTTATCCTAGAAACTAATGTGATTATAAATATGTTCTTAATTCTTGGGACAAACTGAAATGCTCATTAACGTAAAAATGTCTGAAATTATTTGAGAATCCAGTGATATTTAAAATATAGAATGAAATAATATAAAGACCATTTTTAAAATTTTTTGGTTTTAAGTTCTTAATTAAAACAATTTCCATAAAAAATAGAATAAAATAGTGCAGGTCATTAGATTCAGGTGACCCTTGACCTCTTTCTGACCTACAAACCCATGATGGAAACTGGGAAGGGGCAGCCTTTCTATTTATGTATGATAGTAGGAAGTAGAGCCTTGGAACCAGTGCTGGGATTGGGGTGAGGAAAGTGAGGTAGGGTTTAGTAAGTATAAGGGGAGGAAATCAAGAGCCCCATGAAGAATGACTTTAATGGGATCATCAGTAGGCTGAACCGAGTGAGAATATAGCCAGTGTGCTGGAAGCATGGCAGTAGAAACTTCCTAAAGTAAAGGTAGAGAGAAAAAAGAATAAAAACAATGGTAAACAATATCCATGAACTGTAGGAAAATTACAAAAAGTGTGACCTAAATGTAGTAGAAATCATTGAAGGAGAAGAAAGAGATATGCAGAGGAAATATATGATGTAGTAATGCCTGAATATTGTACAAAATTAATGTCAGACACCATCAGTAAATCCAGGACACTCAGAGAACCTTAGTTTAGGCAAGATAAATGAAAAACCTACACCTAGGCATATCATATCCAAACCAAAGACCACAAAGACAAAGAATACTGAAAGGCATCAGAGGAGAGAAAAAGAACAAACACACACACAACATCAAAATCCAGTTACCTAGGAAGGCACAAGCCTGAGAATGAGATTGGGTTTCTCTTCTGAAGCCATGTAACAAGGAAAGAGAAGAGTGAAATAATTGAAGTGGTGAAAGAAAATATAAAACATATCAATGTAGAATTCTACATTGATCAAGGACATGATCCTTCAAAGGTAAAGGAGAAATTTGAGATTTTCTTAGGCAAACAAACACTGGGACAATTTGTTGATAGTAGACCTGCCTTGCAAGAAATATGGAAGGAAGTTTTTCAGAGAAGGAAAATGATATAGAGCAGAATGTCAGATATACAAAAAGAAGAAAGACTGTTAAGAGGCAATAAATGAAAGTAAAATAAAATATGTTGTTTTTCCATTTAATTCATCTAACAGATAACAATTCATTCAGAATAATTATAGCATCATATAACAATTATAGCATGATGATAGCTTAAATATAAGTGAACTGAATGATGGCAAGGGACAGGAAGGAAAAGGGAATACTCTTTTTAAATTACCCAAGACATGATATAGTGATATTTAAAAGTTTAGATATTTGTAAATGCATATTGCAAACTCTAGGGCAACCACTAAAATAACAAAACAGATGCATAATTGATATGCTCAGCAGGAGAGAAAATGGAATCATATATAATGTTCAATTAAATCAGAGGGGGTAGAAAATGAGTGGAAGAAAAAGAAACCAAGAACAATGGCAACAAATAGGAAGCTGTTTAATGTAGAGTAGATATTAACCCAACTATATCAATAATGACTTAAAATGTCACTGGGTTTACTGACCAAAGACAGATAATATGAGAGTGCTTTAAAAAAAAAAAAAAAAACTAAATGTTTTCTATAAGAAATTCACTTTAAATATAAATTCAGAAAACGAAAATAAAGGAATGGAGAAGCCTATACCTTGCAAATACTATTCCAAAACAAAAAACAAACAAACAAACAAAAAACTGGAGTATCAATTTCAGACAAAGCTGACATCAAAACAATGAAAATTATTAGGGATATAAAAGGATATTACCTAATGATAAAGGATTCAATTCTCCAAGAGACACAACGGCCCTTAGTGTGTGTGCCCCTAGCAACAGGTCATCTATATACTTGAATAGGACACTTGACTAAAGAAGATTAAAAAATGACTAATAAAGTCATGTGAAATTGCTCACAATGATTTTCCTAAGGAAAACATAAATAAATTTAATGGGACATGAATACACATCCACTAGAATGCTTACAATTAAACAAAACAAAACAAATTTGCCATACTAAATGCTGGCAATGAAATGGAACAGCAAGAACCCCAATACTTTGCTGACAGAAGTTGGAAATAGCACAACCACTTTGGAAGTTTTTTGGCAGTTTCTTAAAATTGTAAACAAATACCTATGTGATTCAGGAAGTCCTCTCCGAGGTATTTACCCAAGGAAAATAAATGCATCCACAAAAATATTTGTAGTTGAATGTTCATAGCAGCTTTATTTTTAATAATAAAAAATTGGAGACATATTAAACATCCATCAAGAGGAGTATGAATAAAAAAAGGAAGCATATAATAGAGTACTACTCAGGAATGAAATGGGATAAACATGATAAACACACAACAAAATGGTTGATTCTCATTATAACTATGCCTAGTGAAAGAACTGTCTTAATATGTAAGTGATTTAATTGACACAAAGATCTAAAATTTATTAAAGAAATCAGAATATTGATTATCACTGGATGGAGAGGGAATTGGGACTGGTTTAACTTGGAAAGAGTAGGAAGGAACTTTCTAGAGTGTTGGAAATAATGTATCATCACAAGTGTGCGTGCATTGGTCAAAACTTAGCAAACTATGCACTGAAGATCTGTGAGTTTCATTGTATGGAATGTACACATCAGTATTTTTTTTTAATTACCTTAATAGGGATACAAGGGAAGAATGAAATGAACAAAGGGCAATGAAGAAAACATCTTATGTTATTTATTCATAGGAATGCTTATTAAAACATTTTATGAAATTCTCTTCACATACCTTCCACATATAATACAGTATATATAGTAGACATTGATTTTGATGTACAAATACTACTCTTAGCTATTTCTTTAACATACTAATATTATGTTAAATATATATATATAAATGAGTAAAACATTGGTAAAAAATAATCAGCATAAAATACCAAAGTTAAAATACCAAAGGCCTGGAGTTAGAGCAAGAGGTCTACACTGCAGAAAGACCTGAAAAGCCAGACTCTGTGCAAGGGGATGAAGTTGAAAGCTTGGAAAAGGATGGGGGCACAGGGAAGTTCTTGAATTTGTTGGTCTGACAGCCTTCCTTCCATTCACCCACACAACTCAACAGTGGACCTACTATGTGCCTGAACAAGCCTAGGTCCTAGGGATAGAGCCAAGCATGAGATAGACCCAGGCCTCCCCTGATGGAACTCATGTCAATACAGTAGGCACACAATGAACAGTTGGTCAGTCCTCAATTGCTTGGTGATAAAGTGTACTGAGGGTAGATCCAGGCAGCAGTGGGAACTCAGGGAAAGGAATGGGACTTAGTCATGCAAGCCCCACTGAGAAAGTGACATTTGAGACCTGAAGGACATGAGGGAATTACAGAGGTAAGGGAGGAGTAGGGCATTCTGAGCAGAGGAAAAAGTATGTTCAAATACTCTGAAGCCAAGAAGAGCTCCCCACTGGATGAGAACCAAGAAAAAGTCATTGAAGATGAGTGCATGTTCCTAACCTGTGACCAGAGAGGTCAGTGGCAAGTCCAAGGATGGCTAGAGGTCATGGTGAGGACTGAAGATTTTCTCCCAAGAGCAAAGTGGAAAACTGATGTATTTGAAATCAGGGATTCTCTCTTTTCTTCTGTTGGTATAAATGTGTGTGTCTCTGTCTGTGGATCCCAAGGACTTTTTTGTTAAGATTTACTTCTTTATTTATTTACACCCCCCCTCCCATTGTTTGTGCTTGCTGTCTACTCTCTGTGTCTCCTCATCTTTTTTAAGGAGTCACCAGGAACTGAATCTGGGACCTCCCATGTGGGAGGGAGGTGCCCAACAGCTTGAGCCACATCCACTCCCTGCTTGTGTCTCTCCTTGGGTCTCTTCAGTTGCATCATCATGTTGTCAAATGTAGCTTGAGTCTTTTATCTCCTCACCTCTCTATGTCCATCTCTCTCTAAAGTTTTTCTTTTTCTCTCTTCTCTTTTCTCTTCATGTCTGTCTTTATGGCTGTCCCCAGGCCTCTTCTTAGACACCTCCACTCAAGTCCCAGGAGGAAGGCATGTGGGTCATGAATAGAAACTTGCATGGGGACTTGAGAGTGCCATTTTCAGACATGCTCTGGTTCAATAAGAACCACAGAGCATCCTCTGCTCTTTGGCTTTGCTTACTCTGGTGGGTCCTGCCCAGATGAGGTAAATGATAGAGAGAGTTGGGTAAGAAAGGGAGACCACTGGCTTTCCTCCCCCACCCATCCTGGTAAATTCCCCATACTTTCACTAAATAAATTAAGGTTGTTGATGAATGGGTCTCGAGGACTCAAGAATCAATCTCTTCCTTGTGAAGGACAGAGCTTGGGGATCACTCCTCTTTGCAAAATTTGTCACTGTTGAATGATACCATTTAGCTCCTAGAGCCTGTCATAGAAGAGTAAAGGGCTTTTACCCATTGGTCAACAGTCTTATTTTCAGGAGGTTTTAGTATATTTTACTGAAATTTAATTCTATTTTTCTTTTTAAAAATTTAATTGACATATATCTTTCACACATGAATATACATAAACAATAAGTGTATAGTAAATGTTGTGAACTTACAAAACAAACATGCATATCATTATATAAGGTTCCCATATATCACCCCACCAACATCTTGCATTGTTGTGAAATATTTGTTATAAACTATGAAAGAGCATCTGAAATTTAATTCTTAAGCATTGATAGTCTTCATATAATATATGGGTTATGTTGCTTTTTTGGTATAAACCAAAGAAACTCACTCTGACACTTAAAAGAGAAATTTATGGAAAGGATGGATTATCTCACATGCAGAATGAAAACAACTGAGGTACCAGGCCCTGGAATGCACAGGAGATTGATGTAATGAGTTCAAAGTCAAGAATTTATGAGTTGATAAAAACATTTAGACACTAGATGGCAGCAAAACACAAACTGTTGGAGTAATTCTTAGGTTTGTAGTGCAAGGGCTGGAACCTCACAGCAGGAGGCAATAATTCAAGAGTCAGGGGAAGGAGGGAGCCCCAAGAGGGGAATTAGGACAAAGGAGAACTTCCAAACTTCTGAGGAAGAGATCTAGGCAATGTTACAGACTCAGCACAATGGGGAGCCTCTGGGCCAGAAAGCTCCAAGCTGCCAAAGTGGCTTTGGGGCCTTACAAATGCAGATTTTTATCTTATCAATGGCCAGGAGATGTTGAGTGCAGTTTTGCAGGGTATGCATACTAGGTTAAATCTATTGCTTAAAAATTGCATGTTTAGGATACTTTTAAAAACAACTGTAGTTGTTAAAAATTGCAATTAGGCCCACAGGTTTAATAAAGAGCAATGCTAAAAAAAAAAAAAAGATGCAATGCTGCTGTGAAGTAAGCAAAACACAGGTGACATGATCCTTCCTATAAAAAAATTCCAAAGAATACACAAGAAAACTATTAGAACTAGTTAACAAATTCAACAAAGTTGCAGGCTACAATATTAATATAGAAAAATCAGCTGTGACTTTACACTCCAGCAATGAAAAGACCACAAAGAATTAAAAAAAAAACAAACTCTCAATTGCTCATAGAGAAAAAATAGCTAGGAATAAATTTAACCAAGGTGGTGAAAGATTTGTACACTGAAAACTATAAAGCACTGCTAAAAGAAATTAAAGAGGACCCCAATAAATGACAAGATATTGCTTGTTCATTGATAGGAGCATTTAATATTAAGATGTCAATACTAACAAAGCAATCAATGCAATACCTGTGAAAATCCCTGCAGTCTTTTTTGAAGAAATGAAAAAGTTGATCCTTAAATTCTTACAGAATTGCAACAAACCCTGACTAGGCAAGTCAGTATTATGAAAGAAAAGCAAAGTTGGAGGAATCACACTTTCTGATTTCAAAACTTACTACAAAGCCACAATATTCAAAACAGTGCAATACTGGCATACAGGTAGAAATATAGTCCAATAGAATAGAATTGACTTCAGATATGTTGGCCACATCTCTATGGCCAACTGCTTTTGACAAGAATGGCAAGTACATTAATTGAGGAAGGAAGGTCTCTTTAACAAATGGTGCTGGGAAAACTGGATATCCACTTTGTAAAAGAATAAAAGACATATTAATCAATGGCATTGGATTGAGAGCTCATTAATAGACCTTCAACTCTATGGCCAGTTGATTTTTTTTTTTAAGGCAGTACCAGGGATTGAATCCAGGACCTTGTATATGGGAAGGAGGTACTCAACCACTTGAGCTACATCCTCTCACCTGGTCAGTTGATTTTTGAAAAGGCTACCAAGACGACCCAGCTGGGACAGAACAGTCTTTTCAACAAATGGTTGGAGAACTGGATATCCATATCCAAAGGAATGAGAGAGGACTCCTATTTCACACCTTACATGAAAATAAACTCAAAAGGGGGCAAAGAACTGAACATAAAGCCAGTATCATAAAACTCCTAGAAGAAAATGTACAAAAACATCTTCAAGATCCTATTGTGGGAGGTGGTTTCTTAGATCTTACACCCAAAGCACAAACAATGAAAGAAAAAATAGATAAATGGCACCTCCTCAAAATTTAATATGTTTGTGCTTCAAAGGACTTTGTCAAGAAGGTGAAAGGCAGACTGCTCAAAGGAAGAAAATATTTGCAAACTACATATCAGATAATGGTGTCAGACTCATCATATATAGAGATCCTACAACTCAATGATAAGAAGACAATCCAATTTAAAAATGGACAAAAGCCTTCAATATACATTTTCCAAAAGAAATACAAATGACCAAAAAGCACATGAAAAAAAAGCTTCAACATCACTAGTTATTAAGGAAATGTAAATCAAAATTACAATAATGCCTGCTCTCCTGATTGGCATAGGTCAGCATGCCACCTCTGCCTCTGCCACCTCTGAGCTATAACTGTGAAGCTGGTGGAAGCAATAGAGGCAGCCATGAACAACCTGACCAGTAGGCATTTCCAGGGTCCCCACTTGCAGCCCTAAGACTGGTCTCTCTCCTCTCCTGTTCTAGGTGACACAGAGGGGAACACATAAGCCACGGTTGGCAGGCTAAAGGGGAGCAGCTGCATGGGCTCCCCAGTCTCCTCCTGTAACTGCTGGGTGGACACCAGGGAGCCCGGGCTTCCCAGTTGATCCCAGCTCGGGTGGCTCAGAGATGTCAATGGGTGATGCCAGGTATTATGGAAGATCATGACCTGGTTTCATGATCTCTTCAGTGGCCTCAGGTCTCCAGGCCTGGAACCCATCCCAGGCTTGCCCCCACCTCAGGGTTGCAGACAGCTGCTCCCACTAGCAATGGATCCTTGTGATTGGGGAGGCAATGCCTTTGCCCAAAGCAGTGACAAGTGAAGTGAGCTGCACCTGGTATTCAGCAAACTAGAGACTCCCAGGACTGAATTGGGCTGTCAAAGGAAGGGGGTGTTATATTTATAGTGTGAGTTTTACCAGCAAATAGTGTTTTATTTGCATTCTTACCTAATTTCCCTCTTGAAACTTTCCCCATCTTGTCAACCCTCAAAATTGTATTGCTTTATTTGAGTGGTTGCTTTCACTGAAGTGATTAAATTTCCTAATAGTTATCTCTAGGTCCTGATTTGTCTGCTCTCCCCACTATGTGACTTGAGCTACATACTATCTGGGACTTGGTGTCTTTTTTTTAAAGGTGTAGTGACCATGTCATCTGTTTCATGCTCATTGCCCAGGCATCCATACATCACACACTTTCAGTCTCAAAAGTGACACAGTTTATCTGATAAATCCTACTATCAGACTTCAGGCATCAGTCAAGATGGAGAAACCACATTCCTCACTAGTCCTCTCTCTTACAACAGAAAAGTGGGCATAATACAATAAACACAGGAAGATTCCAAAGGGTGGAAAGAATAAAGCAAGTTGGTGGGAGTGGGTGTGGCTCAAATGATAGAGCACCCACTTTCCACATGGGAGGTCCTGGGTTCTGTTCCTTGTGCTTCCTGAAAACAAAAACAAACAAGGAAAATATGAAAAAAACAGAGAATCCAGTGTGGCTCAGTGGTTGAGCACTGGCTTCCCACATATGAGGTCCCAGTTCCAATCCCTCACCCTGGTGCCTAAAAAAAAAAATAATAATAATAAGGCAAGTTGGCTAAGGGCCTCAGAACTTGAGGAAAAATGTGGCAGTGAGCTCCTTGTGCCTCCCATATACCCTAAACAGGGTGTTAGAGAAGCCCACAACCCAAAACCAACTGCTGCAGAAAAAGAAGCTTGCCCCTCTAGCCAAAAGACAAGAAAAGGTACAAAAAAAAAAAAAAAAAACTTTTTTGATAATACCTACCTACTGAACCAACCTCCAAAAGGAAGAATGCCCAGGTGTTAGTGTCACTGAACAGGTAGTTGAATGTCCACTCCAGTTGCAGGAACAATCCAGAGTGAGGGGGTGTGAATTGGTACTTTGCTTTTGGAGGGTGGTGTCAGCAGAGGGCATCAGGGAGCTGAATCTCCATTCTCAATAACCTTGAGGTGGAATGACTCAGAGAAAGGTGGTGTTCCTCTATCGCTAATCTTTCCTCTATCGCTAATCTCAACCTCATCACCAGCTAATCAGCAATTGCTCTCCAACCCCACTAGTCCCTTGGCTATTCCTTGAACACACCAGGAACTCACTCCCACATCAGCATTCCTGATGGGATGCTCCTCCTCAGATATCTGCTTGCCTCACTTATCCTTCCTTCAAGTATTGCTCAAGTGACCCTTCTTGGAGATACCCACCATGAGAATCTTTACAAATACATTCTCCTCCCCAACACTCCCCACACCTACTACCTTGTTCTCATTTTATTTCCATAGCACTCTCACCTTCTCATGTATTAAATAATCTACTTATATATTATATATATATCCCACCCCCACCTAGAATATAAACTCCTTTAGGGCTGGGATTACATCCTGTTTTTTCATTGCTGTATTGCCAGCAAGAGGAATTATGCCTGGCACAAACAGGCCATCCACAAATACTTGCTGAATAAATGAATGAATGAACATTCTTAGCAACATCCCTACCATGGCTAGGGGAGCTCTGTCATATAGTGCTAACCCAAGCAGATCAATGACGGTACTCCATAGTGCATTTAATTATATATTCAGCATTTCCTAGGTCAGGTACAGTGCTAATGATGGATGTAGGATGACTACTTGAAAGAATTATATGCCAATTTGAAGGTATTGAGATGCAACCCTCTTTTGATGTTAAATGCCATTTCTTGTGGTCAAGAACATCCTGTTGAAGCAAAGAAGTATGAAAACCAGCTTCAACTTGTTGGTTGGACATGTGCAGAAGAAGCCCCTGGCTGTCCTCATTTCAACTTGCATAATTAACATGGTAAAATCACCATCCAGTGGTGGTTATTCACCCCTTTTTTGATCATGCAGTGTATGAGCAAGTGTGATTTCCTGAACATACTAATCATACAATTATATAACTAGCTATATATGTTCATTTATATGCATAATCAAAACAAATGCTAAGTAGTAACAAATATTTAAGCAAGAGTGAAACTGCAGCAGAGGGAATCAGGTCTGAGTCACTTTAAACTGAATTCGGCTCCAGTCTGCATACATAAATGTAAGTTCTGCCTAACTCTCATGTTAAAGTTTTTTTTTTTCCCCTCTACATCTCTGGTTATCCCCAAAGGTCCAGCTTTGGGGCCAAATACTAAGTGCTGTACATGAATTATTCCTTAAATGGTCTCTGTAACCCTTTCAGGAATCATCTTACCCTATTTTACAGATGGGAGGGAAAGTTGAGTTTTAGAGCTTACAGGAGAAGTGCCAATGGTCACACAGAGGATAAGAGGAAAGGTCCAGACTAGAGTGGGATTCAAATCAGGAATGGGGGAGCAGATGTGGCTCAAGTGATTGAGTTCCTGTCTACTATATGGGAGGCCCTAGGTTCAATTCCTGGGCCTCCTGGTGAAGGCAAGCTGACCCATGCCATGGAGAGCTGATGCAGCAAGATAATGCAACAAAGGGAGATGCAGAGGAGAGACAGTGAGAAATGCAGCAGACCAGGGAGATGAGGCAGCTCAAGCAATTGAGTGCCTCTCTCTCAAACCAGTGGTCACAGGATCAGTTCCTGGTGCCTCCTAAAAATAGAAAGATGAGAAGAAAAGACAAGCAGACATGGAAAGAACATGCAGCAAATGGACACAGAAAGCTGGCAGTAAGTGCAAACAACAAGTGAGGGGAGGGAAACAAATCAGGTACGTCTGTCTCCAAACCCCAAGCTCTCAATCTCCAAATTATACTGCATACCAATTCCACAAATTTGGGTCTACAAAAGATCACAATAATGTGGTGCACATAGGCAGCAATTCAATGGTCTGTCTGGTATAAGAAGCATTTTAGAGGTTCCACCAGAACTAGAGAACAAATGGACTACAGCACATTTATCATAATATATAAACAACAATTTAATAATAAAGAGGAAGAAGCAGATGATGACAGTGAGACGGAAAATTCTATTATTTATTGAAGGATTAACAAGTGATGTGCAAAGCTGTGTTGCTTCAGACCAACTTCTATAAATGTTATAGAAATATTGATAAGTATTGATCAGAAAAGCATTAGAGGTTTTGCTTTCACAACTATGCAAAATATAGATATTATGTTGCAAACCACGGGCAGTTCACACTCCTTAATCATGAGTTGAATTCATGTAAAGTTTGTAGGATGAACTAAAATGTGGACGAACAGGAGGTCATTGCCTCCATGTGGAGATAGCCAGGAAAATGGCTGGAGGCATTGTCTTAACCTCTCCAGCAGACAAATCTAGGTCTAATTCAACCACAGACAAATGTACACCAAAAGTCCAGGTGGAGGCCACTAAGGATGAAGATTCCCCATGCTAATTCTCACCAGGCAAGTTTTTTAAATGTATATAAAAATTCTATGTGTGCCATTAAAGTAAAATAATAATGATAATTTTTTTAAAATTTTGGTAAAGGGCCAAAACTGTCTTTAAACTTTCAACTCTCAAGTGCTTAAATTAATTGAACTAACTTTGCAGAGTGGTTAGCAAGGGGTCTTGAAAATGACATTCCAGCTTTTAAAGAGACAATCTTATGTTATCATCTCTGACAATAATTGTCTATTCAGATATCTCCTATTTATCAGTAATAAAGCCATATCATAACTATATGGGATTATGCTTTCCATTTCATTTTCAATAGCTAAACACACATGCCATCTCAACTGAGAAAAAATAGTAGGACTAAAATGTGAGAAGAAAATGTTCAAAGAATTAAGAGCTGTTAAGTGTTCCCTCTTTAAGTTGACCATGTGCTTGACACTGATAAGCATCAGGGACAAAGAAAGGAAAAATATCCTATTCCAACCCTGGAGAAATCTGAAATCCTCATGGAGAAAGCAGACTTAGAAATCCATTATTACATTATAAACCAGTAAGTTCCACACAGAGAAGAGGAGCAGAGGGGAGCACAGAGGGAAAGACCAATTCTTCCTGGACAGTCAGGAAGAAGTACCATTTCATCCAATGTAAAACAATAAGAGGATTTTCCCAGAAAGAGGTGAGAGGAACAACTGAAATGTTTATGAAGCAGGAATTGAGATTCATAACCTACACAAATCTGATTACTTTCTTGTGGAAAGAAACTACTTGTCAGGAAGTGGAATAAATAAAATAAAATATTTAACATCATGACTGACATACACACACAGTGATTCTCAACACCCACTGAGGTCCTCATTAAAATGTCTGAACACTGGGTATGGTATGATGGGAATCTAAAGCAGTCAGAGGAAAGTCTTTGTAAATAGAACATGAAACATAAGCTCTTGTCTGAGAAGGAGGAGAACTGTTTATTGAGAATTCATATTGGCTTGCCATAGTAACTCACCTCAGACAAATTTAGAAGATTCCTATTTGGAGCCTTTCCCGACTGTGTATGGGTAAATACCCTACCCAAATGAATTGCATTTAGAAAATAGAGAGTATTTTGCCATGCATCACTACATATATATATATATGTGAGGATTTTCTCACCAAACCCATGGCATCTCAATGACAGGTTAAATTGGATTCTATTTGGGTTGCCAGAAGCCAGAGCCAAGGCCAGCTTCCTGCGTCCATGACCTGTGCAGATGCACAGGGACCCAAACTCAGAAGTTTTGTTTAATGCTCTACTCTCATCATACTGAAATTATTAAACATTTTATCTTTGAGCTTGTGTTCTGTAAGTTAACTCAAACAAGGCAGTGAGGCAGAGGAGATATATACAGTGTGCTTATCTAACACACCTTGTCACCCCATTAGCATGCAGCAGTCACAACATCCCATCAGCACAAGATTACAATGAACCTATGATGGGTAAAAGTTCAGCAAGACTCAATGTGAGTACAAAGTTAAGCATGTTACCTCTAGGAGCAGCTGTTGGAGCTAAGAGCTCCAAGAGGTCACACTATCCTTTCAAACTAGAGCTTACTTCCCAGGTAGAAGGAAGGAAGAGAATGACCTTCTAAAAATACAAAACAACCATGGACCCATACCATATCCTTTCTTTCTCATGTTGCCCTCTATTAGTCAACCACTTACAGTGAAAATGATGATAGAATGAAAAAGAAAGGCAGGGAAACTGATAGTTTCTTTCCTTCAGTCTTCCCTTATTCACCACTAAGCAAAAGATAGAGAGTGTTAGTCAAATGTTCACATATCAAAAAGCAAAATAAAAAGTTATGCTACTTTTGTGCAGAGTTTCAACTATTCTAGTAAGAACAAAATACATGCACAATGAAATAAGAGCTATGAAATAGGAATTGTGTAACTTAGTGATTCCACATACAAGTTAAATGCTCTTATATTTGTATTTAAAAGTGACACTGCATGATATAATGAACAGTAAAATTCATGCAAATAATTTAAATATTTAATTTTTCTTTATTTAGAATGTTATTAAGTAGCAAGCAAAAAATACCATGAAGAGTAGAGATACTGTGGGAGAAAGGAAAAAGCTTTATATTTAGTATCATTAACGGCACAATTTTTCCCTGCTTTTAGAACAAGGGTCTCACTTTTCATTTTGCACTGGGTCCTATAAATTAAGTAGCTGGACTTGGGGGTGGATTTGTGGTTTTAATATATATAGAAATAAATATAGGGAAGTGGATGTGGCTCAAATGGTTGGGCTCCTGTTTACCATATGAGAGGCCCCAGTTTCAATTCCAGGGGCCTCCTGGTGAAGGCAAGCTGGCCCACATGGCATGATGAGCTGGTGCAGCAAGATGATTCAACTAAAGGGAGACAAGCAGACACAGAAAAAAAATGCACAGCAAATGGACATAGTGAGCACAAGCAGCAAGGCGGGGGGTGGGGATAAATAAATAAATCTAAAAAAAGTAATTGTCTTTATGTACAGACATAGATACATACACAGTATAAATATTCACATATTTCTTAGCTCTGTCCACTGAGAACTGTAAGCAGTGACAACCCAATAGCAATGAGCTCCCTAGCACCCAGGTTTTGATTTCTTTTAATTTCTTCTTATTTTTAATGATTTGCTTTTATTTTTATAATAAACTTTAGTTTTAGAGAATTTTAGATTACATAAAAGTTACATCAAAAGTGTAGTTCCATCCATCTGCCCCATGGGATCTAAGGTCCCTCTCAATCAGAAACAGAGGAAGCATCACCATTCCAAAATCCTCAAGATTGAGGAATCAGCAAACTTAAGGGGGGGAATGCAACTGTGACATTATTATTCTAGCAATGGAAAAAATTGTAACATTAATATAAAGGTAGTGGCCACCAGAGGTACTGAGGGGAAGGAGAGGGAAGAATAAGTGTAACATGGGGCATTTTTGGGACATTGGAATTGTTCTCCATGACATTGCAATAACGGATATAGGCCATTATACATTTTGTCAAAACTTGTAAAATTGTGCAGTGCAAAGTGTAAAGTGTAATGTAAACTATAGACCAGGGTTAATAGTCATGCTTGGATTTGTGTTCATCAATTGTAAAAAAATGTACACTAATGAAAGATGGTGTTAATGGGAGAAAGTGTGAGGGGTGGGGGCAGGGTATGTGAGAATCCCCCTATATATATATTTTAAATAATGAATACCTTTATTTTCATGTCACTGTCTTAATTCCATGTAGCCACTGCTAATGGAACATAACAGAAGAGTTCTCTACAATCCTTTATTCCAGAATTGCTCGACATAACAAATATATCACCTTGAAGAGTTAAACAAGTAACTTTTTCTAAAGCCCACCGGTGCCCCAAGGAAGGCGGCCAGCTCCTTGGTCTCCCCTTTTCCCACCCTTTTCTCTTTGACCTTGGTGTCTCCATCCAACGGCAAAGGATTCAGGTAGGTGGCTGGCTTGCTCTTATGCTGCTACAGCCTCATCCCAAGTTCCCTCCAGGGTCAAGAAGAAAGAAAATTATGTTTTCCTATTTTCCAAAATGGAGAGCCACAAAACCAAAGTTTCAAAAACAAAAATCAATCGAAGCAATCTTGGGAGAACAGCTACTTTACATATGCTTACATTTTCACTGCCCCATTGGAGTTCCAAGAGACTTCTCCTTTAACCATCATCATGATTTTTCTCATCATTCAGAGTGTCCCCCTATATTTTTGATGTAAAATTTATGTAATCTAAAGGATCTTTCAAAATTAAATAAAATATAAAATAAAATAAAATATATAGGGGATTCCTATGTAACTCCCACATCCATGTACACAATTTTCCCTATTATTAACATCTTATATTATTGAGGTATATTTGTTACAATGGATGGATCAATATTGAAGCATTGTTAGTAACCAAGGTCTATAGTTTACATTATGGTGTATACTTTGTGCTCTACAGTTGTAGAGTTTTACAGACCGTTTTTAGGGCATTGGAATTGCTCTGTATGATACTGCAATGACAGATACATGACATGACACATATATCAAACCTTATGAACTGAGTCTTTTAAAGGTTAAATTGGCTCTTGCTACCATGTGTGATGCTGCAGCCACTCCCCAGACCAGGGGTGCCTTCTTGTCTTATTTTCCACCTCTCCCAGTCTATCTGTCTTCCTTCTGCCTGCTAAAGTCCCACCTGCTCATGAATCCAATCTCATGTTATCTCTCCTTCTTTTTACTCCTCTTGCACACATAGACTGGTCCCTGGGAATGAAATGATCTTATTTTCCAAACAAAAATATCAGGTCATAATATGTCACTTTTTTTGTTTGTTTTTCTTTCCTCTTTTACTTTTTGTTTATTCTTTTATTTCTTTTTATTCATCACAATTATTTTAAATAATAAAATGGGTAAAATCCACTCAAATGCAAGAAACTTTACCATTAGCTTCAACAAAAATATGCCCTTGCTATTGTTTCTAGATTAGCATAAAGTTTGTTTTTTGTTTTGTTTCTACCATATATACATCTATACTAAAACCTCCCCCTTTAAACCACATTATAATCTATAACTCAGTGCTTGTTATTATGTTCAGTATGTTGTGCTACCAACACCAAAACTTTTCCATTATCCCAAATAGAACCTCTGTACATTACAAGCCTTTATTCCCTATTCCCTACCCCCACCTCATCTCCTGGTAACTTATATTCTAGATTCTTCCTCTAGGAGTCTTAAGAATGCCTGGTTTTTACAGGAAAATTTATTGAAAAAGGAAGTTTCAGATTCAAATTTGTTCAAGAGGTATTATCTAAATAATTCCTTCCTCCCATCCCCAAGGGCACCCAAATTACAAAGAAAAGACAATGAATAAAAGTTTAATTAAAGACTATAGTCAGTATATTAGCTTTAAGACTAATCTGTATTAAGTTAGAACTAATAACATGCTAATATTTTAGTAATTTTTGAATGCAAGGTGCCTGCATTTTGTGTAAAATTCAAAAGGTAGGAAAAGTTATACAGTGCGAAGTCTCCTTTCCACCCTGTTTTCAGTTCCTTAACTTTCATCATTCTAGAGATATTCTATACCCCTAAACAGGTTTTGATATTTTGATATGTGGGACACTATGCTAAAGATTGTACAGATGGGCTCATTTAATTCTCAAGAGCACTGTAAGAAACAGTAGTATTATTATCCCCAATTTACAAATGAGGAGACCTGCTTGAGAACTGAGGTGAACAAGCAAATTTCCAAAAGTCCCATGGCTGATAACAGATAGAAAGCTCACATCCTTAAACCTCCCCAAGTCTCCTGGATGATAAGTGACAGAAAGCCAATATCCTCACCCACTCCCCCTCCACACTGCCTCTATGGGTCATGGGTATAATGGGGGCAATTTGTAAAACACTCTCTTTTCCAAGGTATTAGATGATGATTTTACTATTTTTAATCATAATAAAAACTTGAAGAGTAGTTATAACTTTTCTGCTAGGATTTACTTGATTCCAAGTCCCTTAGACAGAAAGGCAATTCCCAAAGGTAATTCTCTTAGATCCTCCTAAGGGCATATGGGACTTACAAGAAGCCATTTTATGGTGGATCTGAGAATCCAATACAGCCAAGCCCCTACCTCACCTACTATCAAATATATGTCCTCACCCAGCCCCAGCACTTCCCCAGCCAGCAGTAACCCTTCAGGGAATTTGTGTTCAATGGCTGGAAATGAAAAATTGACAAGGTTTCCAACAAATAAAAGCTATGTCATTACCCCACCCTGAAATGCAAATATTCTAAGTAATGTTAAGAAAGCACTACTGGAAAAAAAAAAAAAAAAAAAAACAGCAACAACAAAAAAGAAAGCACTACTGAGCATTTACCCTTTATTCTTTACAATTTCTAAACTGCTCAGTCATTACATCCCATATTCTACCATTGAGGAGGCTGACAGGATGAGATTAAGAGGTTTCAAGATCAGCAGAACAAATATCTGAATCCTAAAATCATCTCCTATTACCTGACTTTATGTTATAAAAATTCCTTAAGTGCAATATCAGAAGGTCATGGGAGTTATTCAAGAAAGGGATCTGAAGCAACAAGAGCTCCTTGAGGGGCCCTTTCCAAATTGAAATGCTGATTCTGCTTCTGGCACTTTTGAGAAGGCCTGTCCTTTACTTCACCAGAAGCAGGCAGGCCTGTCCACTGAGTAGCTGCACAGCTAGGAACACCTCAAACCCATGGAGAAATGGAAACACTTGTAATTCTGTCATTTCAAGATGTGAAAACTCACCCATATGGATGCCAAGCTACCTGCCCAAAGATCACAGAAAATCCTTGGCTTCAGGGTCTCTTGTCCTGCTATGTGGAACAACTCAAAATGATGCATTCAGGAAGCACTGAAGAGCTCACTGAAACCTGATTGCTTGGGTTCAAATCCCAGCTCTGCCACCCACTAGCCATGTGACCTTGAATGACTTATAGCTTCTGTGCCTCAATTTCCTCATCCATAAATGGACAACAGTAGATTAAGCACACACTAAATGATGGCTGATATTGTTGTTCAGAAAATTTTGTCTAATCAGTAGTTTAAACTAACTCATTTCCACAAAAAATGCATTCTTATTATTTGATATAACCATAGTAGACATATTCCCAACTAAGAGATAGATATGGGTTTCACTTTTAAAAGATATTATTGGAGGGCCAAGATGGTGTTAGTGTAGGAGGGCACACACTGCAAGCTCCCAGAGCAAGG
>JAKSZT010034583.1:2824907-2863728 GCA_026826555.1 Tolypeutes matacus
TTTAATGTCGAGCCCTTACACTCCTTAAAGACAAAAGTTTCCCAAACATTAGGCACTAAGCAAGACACTTTAAGAAGTGTCTTCTTCTCATTCTACAGGAGAGGGGATGAAGGCTCCAGACCCAAAGGCTGGTCCAAGGTCACAGAAATTGGTGGTTCCTAGTACCTAGGTTCCAACTTTTTTCACTATACAACATTGCCTAATATATAATTCAGATGTCAACTGAATTGTCAACTGCAAGCTGAGATGTGGTAAATATCATAACCAAGGAGATGTTAATTTAAAGGGCTTCTCACCATTTACTTACCAAAGATGGGAAAGACAATGATGTTAATTAATGATTTGACTAACTAATATTTATTGGGCATGTACCATGTGCTAAGCAATATGCTAGGAACTGAGGACATACTGCCAGTTAAAGGTTGACTGACTGTGGCTCTGGCCTCTGCTCTCTCCAAACTCCAGTGAAATGACAGTCAGAGGGAGTTTTAAGGGCATAATCTTTCTGAACAGGAAAGGAGACAATGGCAACAAAGCGTTGGAAGCTGGAAAGCAAATGGCAAGTGGTAGCTGACTTAGATCAAGGAAGTTAAACCCTAAACTTCAGTGAGAGGCTGAAATGCAATCAATTTATATCACAGAATAAAAGGCTCAGAAATGGACAGCACCAAGAACATGTAGAAGTGTTGGGGAAGGCAGGAATGAAAAAAAAAAACCAAAAAAACCAAGAGGATTGATTGAAGTTCTATAAACCCATGTAACTGCACTATATAAACAGTGAACCTTACCTTAAACCTTGGACTTAGTTAATAGTGTAATTATAAAAATGTGCTTTCATCAATTGTAACAAATATTCTAAAACAATGCAAGCTGTTAATCATATGGTGGAATATGGGAATTCTGTATTTCGTGTATGATTGTTCTGTAAACACATAACTTCTTTAAGAAAAAATGGCATTGACATCTAATAAAAGAAAAAAAGTTTCTTGCAAAATCTTAAGAAATTTATGAATTTTAAAAATAGTCACAATATGATGGTCATGCCTGTATTAGTCAGCCAAAGGGGTGCTAATGTGAAATACCAAAAATGGGTTGGTCTTTTAAAGGGTATTTATTTGGGGTAGAAGTCCACAGTTACCAGGCCATAAAGTGTAAGTTTCCTCTCTCACCAAAGTCCATTGCCACGTGTTGGAGCAAGACAGCTGCCGACGTTTGCCAGGGTTCAGGCTTCTTGGGTTCCTCTCTTCCCGGGGCTGTGTTTCTCTTCGGGCTTAGCTCCTCTGGTTCCTCCACAAGGTCAGCTGTAGACTGTCAGGTGAACGGCTCACTTCTCTTCTCCTGGGGCCTTTTCTCCAACATTAAAACTCCAACATCAAAACTGCTTCTCAAAAACTCCTCCCTCTGTCCTGTGCCTTGCCTTTTATATTTGATTCCCCCACCCACCAAGGGGTGGGGCTCAACACCCTACTGATGTGGCCAAGTCAACACCCTAATCAACTTAATCATGCCCAGATTAACAGATCAGTTTACAAGCATGATCCAATTATATTTTTGGAATTCATAATTACATCAAATTGCCCAACAGCTACAATGCCTTAGATAATTAACAATAAATGCAATTAGAGCTGTGCATGAATAGCACAAACTTCCTCAGAAAGAAGCAAAAACCTCATTGGTTGACCAATGTTTATTGAGCCCTGAAGATTTTCCAGACACAGATATTGCCATGCCCCAAACAGACAAGGATGTCTGCATTTTCGGAGAATGGATCCATCTTAAAGCTTCTGGATTCTTATTTTAGTGATATTTTTGTCTATATATGGACCAATTACATATTTATGAATAGTGTTTTCTTTTGCTTTCATTTGCATGATAAGTACTGTATAAGCTGTGAATTTAGAAACCATGGATTCACTTTATAATTTTTAAAAAATTTTATTCAACAAGGCAAGGTGTGCACAAACAGGGAAGCAAATAAATTGTGGTCAATTGCATAATTGTTCCTGATTCCTCACATTCTTAAGTCTTTGTCCTTTGCCATGTGAGACTGTGCAGTTCCTCTCACTAGAGACAGAGTACATGTTTTTCACCCCATTGATGTTGGACTTGGCCAGTGGCATGTAGGAAGAACTGAAGGGTATCAGTTTGAACCCAAGTCTTAAGAGGTATTACAAGTTGCTACTAAACATTCTTGTGGACTATGATCCAGCCAGAAAAGACATACCCTGAGAAGCCCAGTACTGGAGAACAAAAACAGTTGGAGCAGATATGAACTGAACCTGTGGCTTGAAGCCAAGCCCATGTGACATCAGCAGAGCTGTCCCACCTGACCTGAAATTTGTGTAAATGAGAAATAAATGGCCACTGAGGTTGTGAAAAAAAGACATAGTAACAGAAAACTTCCCAAATCTGATGAAAAAATGTTAATATAGAGATCAAAGAAACAGAACAAACCAAAGTAAGTTAAAAATAGAGACCCACTGCTAGCTAAATCATAGCTAAAATATTGAAAACCAAAGAAAATGAGAAAGTCTTAAAGCAGAAAGAGAAAAAGAACTCACCACATCCAGAGGAGCATCAGGATGATTAATGGTTGATATAAACATCAACAATGGAGACTAGAAGAGATTAGGTTAACATGTTCAAAGAGCTATAACAAAAGAAAAACCAAGATTTTTTTGATGAGAAAGGCATATTATTTTTGTGGTACTCTTCTGAAAATCCATAAACTCAGTCTAAGAATGAGAAACAATCAGACAAACCCAAATTGAGTGGATAATTACTGATCATAATTGGAATTTTTCAATACTGTAAGGTCATGAAAGACAAAGAAAGGCTGAAAAACTGTCACAGAGTGGAAACTAAAGAGACATGATGATTGAATGCAGCATCACCTCCAGATCACTTTGAGACCCCTTATCCATTAAAACTCATTTGTATTTAATATTTCCCCCTTTTGGTCAAGGTCTTCTTCCAAATGCTTCACTAGTCAGCATTTAGTAATAATCCCTCAGTGCCAGGGAGGCTCATCCCTGGGAGTTATGTCCCTTGATGGGGGAAAGAAGTATGTTTATATGCTGAGTTTGGCCTAAAGAGAGGCCACATTTGAGCAACAAGGAGGCTTTCAGAAGGTAACTCTTAGGCAATACATAATACTAGGCTAAGTTTCAATTTCATAAGTAAACGTTCATAAGTACAACCATCAACATCAAGGTCCTGGCATAATGGTCTCTTCTCCTTTGCTAGGCACTGCCCATGAACTTGGGGGATTCTTTCTCCTCTATTAAAGAATGTGACCAAACTTCCAAGGACATGGATTCAATATTCTTTCAGTTATTGTGCAGGTCTCCATCCACCAAGACAATGCCCAATGACCACTTGAACATATTCATATGCCATAGAGGCATGCCCCAGGTGCACCCCTCCCTACACATACCCCAGTACAGATACTCCACACCAGTGATCCTCCCTTGCCACAGTTGTGACTTTATACAATCAAAAACTTCCCAAAAACCAAGGCCAAAAAATATACAAATAAACTAATAAGGAAAAAATAATAATTTAAAATACCAAAAATATTTAAAATTTTTTTCATTGAATTTTTCATCAACATAAAATTTATTATCTTTTACATACAGTGACAATTTCTTCCATATGTACCCCCAGGATCTTATTTTTTCACTTTATCTTCAAAGAAGCTCTAGGTTACAGAAAAGTCACATAGAAAATATAGGGGATTCCCATATACCCAACCCCCTCCCCTTCTCCCACTCTCCCATATTAACAACATTTTACATGAGTTTGGTACATTTGTTACAATTGATATATATATATATATATTGAAGCATTTACACCGTATACTTTTATAGATTTTGACAAAATTTAAAATGGCCTGTTCTCATCATTGCAAGATCATGCAGAACAATTCCAATATCCTAAAAATGCCCTATGTTCCATTTACTCCTTCTTTTCCATTGTATTATATTATTCTATTCTATTCATCCCTTTCCTCCCCTCAGAAACTATGGTAACCACTAAGTTTCAATTTTTGAAGAATAAAGTTAATTCCAGATGCTATACCTATGCCGGCTTCAGCAGGAGCTCATTGACTGCCACAGTAAACAGTGCCTCAAACAACAGGGCTACTGAAGGCTCTAGAGACATCTAGACACTATTAAGGCAGGGTAGGCAACCACAGGAATTTGGTACCCTGCCAGGGGGCTATATTTTGGAATAGATGCTTACCAATGCCGCACAGTTAGACTCATTTATACTTTCCCTACACATTGTTCTTATGCTTTTTTATTTGAACCTATATTAGCAATATACTTATTAAACATATGTCCCAGAAACTTAAATATTCAGTCCATTCACATGCCAGTTGAGCCATGAATCTCAGCAGAGTTGCAACACCTACTCTCCAGTTCATTGGAATCACCCCAGACAACTAAAAAAAGGATGATGATGGACAACATTCATCCCAACAAATAGTATCCATAACTGCAAGCAAGACAGTTCCATACATCTTCCTCATGGGTTCTAAGCCCTCTCTCAATCAGAAACAGAGGGGACATCACCATCCCAAATCCTCAAGATTGAGGAATTAACAAACATAAGGAGGGAAGCAACTATGGACTAAAGTAGACATTATTTTTCTAACAATGGAAGAACTTGTATCTTTGATAAAGGCAGTGATCACCAGAGGTTCTGAGGGGAGGGAGAGGGAAGGATAGGTGTCACATGGCATTTTTGGACATTGGTATTGTCCTGTAAGATATTGCAATGATGGATAAGGCCATTATACATTTTGTCAAAACCTATAAAATTTTGTGGAACAAAGTGTAAGCTATAATGTAAACTATAGTCCATAGTTAGTAGCAATGCTTCAATACTGGTTCATCAATTGTAACAAATGCACCACAATAATGAAAGATGTTGTTAATGGGGAAAAGCATGGGAGGGGGTGAGGGTGTGGTATATGGGAATCTCTATATTTTTTATGTAACATTATGTATCTAAAGTTATTTAAAAATTAAAAAATCAAAAGTAAATAAATGCAACATCACATTCTGGATTGGATGCTCAAACCACCATATTGGTAAAAATCAAATAATTCCATAGTTTAGTACATAGTTCTCTAATGTTCTAACAATGTTAATTTCTCATTTTTGACAAATATACCATGGTTATATTAATTGTTAATATTAGAGGATGCTGGTTGAAGGAACATGGAACTGCTGTATGATCTTTGCAATGTGTACTATTTATTCTGTAATCTAATATTGTTTCAAAACAGAAAGATGTTCTTTAAGAAATAGGGTAAAATAAACACATTCCAAGATTTTAAATATAAAAGAGAGCATTTCTGGCAAGACTTATCCTCCAAGAAGTACTAAAGGAATACCTGCAGGTGAAAGGAAATGGCACCAATAGTAACAAGAATGGTGGATAGGATTAATAAACTGGTAAATATAAAAGAGTGTTGCATGCATTTTCTTTTCTTCTCCTAATTTCTTAAAATGCATAAAGTACTAGTATTCAAAACAAACTAATAATGAACTTGAATTTTGTATACTAATAAAGTCAATGTAAACAATTTCTTTTACAATTTTATAAATTCACATTTTATCCCTACAGCAAATGGAGGAGGGTGTGAGTTCATCTGATCTTAGGTAAGTTTGTTCATTTACTGGAAACTTTTATTGATGTGGGAAGTAGCTATAGTCTCTTCTTAACTGAAATTGCTTGAGAAAATAATCCATCTATGATAAGATATTTAAAAATAATGCCATGATATAATGAAGAGAGTGCTAAATAAAATGAATAACAGTAAGACAAGGTACATCTTTAAATTCAAACTATAAAGTCCAAAGTCATCAGATATCTGGTGGCATTCCAGCAGTAGAGGCTTCACTCACAGGCTGTGGGATTTGGAGTACTGAGCTCTCTTTGGCACAGTGTACACAGCCACTCATTACTTCTTTACCACAATGCCATATTTGCTAGCAGAGTTTCCAAGCAGCTTTACAATGGGAAGGAATTAAGGCTGCTAGAGTTCTTCTTCTTGTTAGGCATGATAAATTGTGGCACAATAATGTGATATAACAACTGACAAAAATAAAATGAACAAATGTATTTTACATCATTTGATTATCATACAAAATTAGGCACATCTATTTTTTAACACCATATTAATAGTACCTAATTTTTAAAATTTTTGTAAATTAATAAAATAATTACTAATGGAGTTGAAGTGAATGTGTGAGGGAAGAAAAGTATAAACAAATGCTCAAGCCAAAAAACAATAATGAATTTAGAATAATCTGTAATAAAAAAGCAGCTAATGAAATAGGAGAAATATCACACTTTCAGTGGCAGGATATGCTGTTTATATTTTAAGGCAATTGGGGCTAGCTTCCAATCAAGGATTATAAAATTTTTAGTGACAATAATGGTATTTGTATTAATTGAAAAGGATCCTTATTTTCTAGGCTACAAATTGGCAGAAACATTGGTTTTATCAAGGTGAATTTCCTAAGACATTTTTATGAAAACTCCTGTCTCTTTAAATCCAGAGATATTATCATGCAATTTTAAAAAGGCAAATAATTAAAAGAGAAACAATTTTTTTTTTTTTTACATATAAAGATAAAACATGGTATTTTGAAAAAACTTGTTATAGAAAATGAAATAAGCTAACTGGGCACTTTACTATAAAAATTGTTTAAAATATTTATTAAGATGGCAACTTCAGAAACTCTAAATAATAAAACCAAATTTGAAAACATCTATCTTTCAGGGAGTGGGATGGGAAGAAAATGGTGCTAAACATCTTTGCTGTAATAAGCTTAGGCTTTACCCCTTAATGCTGTGGCTAGGATCCTAACACGCTTTGAAAACAAGGGTGTTTCAGACTAAGATGATACCATTGTCTGGTTCTCATTCTCCTCTTAATACTGCTGCCAAAAGTGAGGAATGCAGTTGCGGTGGGGGCTTCTCTTGCTCTTTATAAAATACAGCAATATTCTGAGAAGTACATTTTTATTTCTCCTGTCCTCTATTCTGATTCCTTAATGTTAATAATCTTGCCTGAGAAAAGAGGGAATTCTGTGCAGGTGATCTGTCTTTTGGCCTCCATTGTTTCCAAGGCAAAGTGCCAAGGGTAGTTGCCAGAGTGTAAATATTGACATATTCTCAGGCCAACCCAAAGGCCTCCAGCAAGTCCTTTATGTGCAGGGAGGGTGTTCCCAGTGCAGCCAGCACTCTCAGCCAGAGGGGCATCTCCCAGGAGTCTCTAAGAATCACACCCATAGGCACTTTCTGTCTATGGTGACTTTCAGAAGGAGAGAAATATGGCCTTGGGGATCCATAGCTGTTGTCTTGAAGCCTAGTGTGCAAAGCCTGTTTCCAATATACAGTGATATTTTAACACTCTATTTTTGAAAACTGAAATGTCACTCTTAGTCTTACCATAATATCAAGATCAAAAGCACTTTTAAGTTTAATTATATTATCTAATAACAAATGCTTTAAAGTTAACAGTGTTTATCATTTTAAAATTAGTCCCATGAAGAAAAAGCAAACTCATGATTTTGAACAATAAGCTAAAGTTCCAAACAATGGATCTAAAAGAGTAAAGTATGGCCTTGGAACACTGAACTTGCATCAGTTGAATCCCATTAGAGAGAACAGAATATAACCAGAAAAACAAGAAAACCTACTAACGTTTACAAGTGTTAGCTGTTGTTTCCAGAAAAATACTAAGCACTCACTTGTTATTTTTCCTTCTGTCTACTTCTCTGGGTTTCTGATCTGACCAAGGATCGGGTAACTGTTAGTAGATGGTAGGAAAACAGGATGCAGACAAAATAAATGCAGCAACAAAATCTGATTATCTCTACCACAGTTATAATAGGAGGATGTCTGCCTGCAAATTACCTAAAAATGAATGAGACCTATAATGACAGACATAACAACCAAAATTTATGCATTTTGTCTTCACATTTTAAAAAATGTGAAGGAAGTATGACTCAACAGGTTTTTAAATAGTGCAAATTTCAACTGTTATTCTAACATAAGTTTATTAGAGCTTCCAATGCCTAAGTTAGCGATTTCAATTCAGAGGAAAAAATTCACAGCTTCTCTCCAAATGTTCACAACATGCTACATTTAGTCCTCATTTTCTAGTGTCTCAGTAGATAATCATAATTTGGCTCCACTTAAAAACTTGCTAACTGCATTCCTAGAATGCTTTGTTTGCATAGATTCCCTGCAGGAGAAGATGGAAATGAATATGAGAGGTACTCTAGTGTCCCCAAGTCAGCTGTCTCTGAAGTACATCCTGCTGTATTCCAGCTCTGTACAGCAGCCTTGCAAAGGGCCCCTCCTGTGTTTCCAGAGTGTCCTCCTAAGCTGGGAGGGAGAGCCTATGGAAGACAGTGATGAAGCCACCATCTTTGATCTGTGCCTGGGAACCCAGCAGAAATAACAACATTTCCAGTTTTATGTGTACTCCAAAGAGCCATGGCAGAAGAACACCATGCAGGTAGACCAGAGAGGAAAACCATTCCCTAAAATACTGCTCCAAGCTGCCATCCTCTCTGTCCATGTGTTGAAGAGGGTCTGGCTTCATTTTTTTTTAAATAAATTAAAATAGTGTATTACTATTACAAAATAAAAGTAAATACTATAAAGTAAAATTAACTATATTTACATTAGAATGATTTGAAACAATGTTCATTGGATCTGATATTCTAATTCCATAAGTCACTCATATGTGTGATGTTTGATTAGAAGGCACTGAACTCATATCTTCTTGTCAAATGATGGGAAATAAAACAATACTGCTTACAAAAAACAAACATACTAATACAGAAGTAAGAAAGAAAACAATTTATTACTGGTTAAGAATGATCAGGTTTACATGCATATAAAGTAGCATGCCAGTGATTATTATGCCTGGACAGAATTTCATACAAATTTAGAGAGTAAAGCAGAAGAAAGAAGAATGAAAGCCTCTCTTATCACTGGAGAGATAAATGATTGCACTTTATGATTGTTCTCTGTATACTCAGTGCTGGGAATTGAATCTAGTTCCTGACAAAAGAGATGTTTAAATCCTAACCCCAGGTATTGCGGTTGTGAACCAATTTGTAAATAGGATATTTGAATATAACATTAGTTAAAGAGAGGCAAAACTGAATGATATTGGGCCTTAATCCAATAAGATTGAAGTCCTTTATAAGCAAAAAATCAAAACCAGAGAAGAAACCAGAGAAGGAGAGAGAGAGATTTCCATGTGATGGATGCAGAGATGCATCTAGAAGCTAAAGAACCCCAAGGATTGCTGACAAGCTTGCACCAGAACACTACAGATTCTGGGAGAAAGCATGGGATGTGGATACCTTGATGTTGGGTTTCAAGCCTCCAAAGTCATGAGACAATAAGTTCTTGTTGTTTAAACCCATCAGTATGTGTTATTTGTCATAGAAGCCCTGGTAAACAAAGACAGTCAGTGAGTGACTCCAGAATTAATTGTGGAAGTATGTGTTTACAGTTCCAAGGGTTAGATGGCTCAAGACAATGCAGTGTAAAGTCAAAAGTTCAGTGTTCTCATTGGGCTTATTATGTTTACAAGGAGATAAGCTAAGGAGGGAGAATGGGAGGCAGCTGCCCCTTTCCTCTATTAAGCAAAGAAAATTTCATCCTTTTACACAACTGGGAAAAACCATTTGAATGATATTTGTTAAGAAACTGAGTACCCAAGAGAATTATGTGTGTGTATGTTTATATGTGTGTTTCATTTTTTTTGACAAATCAATTTTATTGATACATATTAATAAAGCATAAATCCATCCAAAGTGTATAATCAGTGGTATTTGGTATAATCACATGGTGGTGCATTCATCAATTCAATCAGTTTTAGAGCATTTTCATTATCCAGTAGTAATAATAATAATAATACTAAAAATCCCAACATACCAAACAAAACTCATCACCTCTCAATCTTTCTATGCTTCCCCTGCTGTACATAGCTACTATTCCATTTCCTTCTCTCCAGTTTATTTGTATTTATATCTTGTAAAACACTCATATATGCAATATCACTCATATTTGTAGTTTACATGAGGTTTCGCTATGTTATACATTCCCATGTTAAATTTTTTAGGTTTCCTTCTAGTAATATAATTATCCTTAGGCTTTCCCTTTCAACCACTGTCATATCCATATAATAGCTCTGCTAGTCATGAATGGCATGATGTGTGCTTACCATTTCCATTCATTTTCAAAGATTTACAAACAACCTCTTAACCAATTCTGCACAGATTAACCATCAGCTTTTCATTCTTTACCATCATTCTATTTTCTGGTGACCTATATTCTAATTATTAGTTCCATGAGTTTACATTATATACTTAGTTCATAATAGCACAATCATACAGCATTTGCCCTTTTGTGTCTGGCTTGCTTCACTCAACATAATGTCCTCCAGGTTCAACCATGTTGTCACATGCTTCAACACTTCATTTCTTCTTACCACTGCATAATATTCCATCATGTATATGCACCACAATTTCTTTATCCATTCATTAGTTTTTGGACACCTAGGTTGTTTCCAACTTTTGGCAATCATGAATAATGTTGTTATGAATGTCAGTGTGCAGATGTCTATTCATGGCACTGCTCACAGTTCTTCTAGGTATTTACCTAGCCATGATATAGTCAGTGTATGACTTTTTTAGGAACTGCCAGACAGTCCTCCACAGTGGCAGTACTATTATACATTTCCACCAAAGTGAATAAGCATCCCTATCTCTACTAATCCTCTCCAACATATACAGTTTTCTGACTTTTTAATAGTGGTCAGTCTAATAGGTTTGAAATGATATCTCATTGTAGTTTTGATTTCATTCCCCTAATGGCTAGTGATGAACATTTTTTTCAGGTGTTTCTTTGTCATTTCTATTTCTTCTTTGGACAATTGCCTTTTCAAGTCCTTTGCCCACTTTATTTTATAATATATTTTTTTAATTTTTAAAAAGATATTTAGATTACACAAATGTTACACACAAAAATACAGGGATTCCCATATGACCCACTACCCACACCTCCCACACCCTCTCACATAATCAATATCCTTCATTAGTGTGGCACATTCATTGCAATTGATAAATTCATCCTGGGGAATTGCCATTGAGCATGGGCCATACATAGTTCACATTGTAGTTTAAACTCTCTCCCACACAATTCTGTAGGATATGGGAAGATATATAATTGCATATATCTGTCATTGCAATGTCATCCAGGATGATACCCAAGTCCCAACAAAACCCCTGCATTACATCTGTCTTTCTCTCCCCCTACCCTCAGAGCCTCCAGTGGCCACTGCCTCCACATCAATGCTGTAATTTCTTCCATTGCTAGAATCACAAGTCTATAGTGGAATACCAGTAAGTCCACTCTAGTCCATAGTTCATTACCCAATCCTGAGGATTCTGGGATGGTGATGTCCCCTCCACCTGTAATTGAGAGGGGGCTTTGAATCCATACAGCTGATGGATGGGATTCTCTTGCTTGCATTTGTAGGCTTTCTTGTTTCCTTGGTATGGTGTTTGTCCATCCTCACTTTCTTGTTGTCCTGGGTGAGTCCGATGAACTGGAGAGAAGATGTTGCAACTCTGCTGAGGCTCAGGGCCCAGCTAGCACATGGATAGCTCAAAGATCCAAGTTTCTTGGATATATACCTACCAACTCCAGCATCAAGTATAAGTTCAAGTAGAAGGGACAGATGAGCCATGTGTAGGGAAGCCATAACTGAGTCCAACTCTGTCACTCTGAGGAGCACAAACTCCAAAGTAGGGCCCAATGGCAAGACACCAAACTCTGGAGCTATCTGCCCTGACCATAAGACCTGGGTGTCTCCAGAGCCCTCAAGAGCCCCACTATTTGAGGTAATATCCACCTTGGCAGTCATTGAGATCCTGCTGAGATATGCATAAGCATTACCTCTGGAATGACCTCCTGACTCACTCTGATGTTTCTTAGCTATATAAACTCATTTGTCTTTACCTTTTTCCCTTTTATTTGAGGTCTTTTTTCAGTTGCATTGCTAGTTGTGCTTGGTGATAATACTGTGATGCCAGGGAGACATCCCCAGGAGTCATGTCCCACACCGGGGGGAAGGTAATTCATTTATATGCTGAGTTGGCTTAGAGAAAGGCTACATTTGAGCAACAAGGAGGCTCTCAGGAGACAAGTCTTAGGCACCCCATAACACTAGGCTAAGTTTCAATTTCAAGAGCAAAGGCTCACAAGCATAGTCATCAATATCAAGAGCCCATCAATGGACCATCCTCCTTTGCCATTCACACCCCTTCTCTTGGGGAACAGTTGTTGTTCCATTAGAGAATGTGAAAGAGCTCTCCAGGATAGGAATTCAATATTCTTTCAGTTACTATGTGACTGCCTACCCACTGTGACAATGCCCCATAAACAAACTTTGCACTCTTTTTAATTGGGTAGTTTGGCTCTTTATTGTTGAGTTGTATGATCTCTTTATATATCATGATTACTAGACCCTTATCAGATATGTGAATGCCAAGTATTTTCTGCCATTTAGTCAGCTGCCTTTTCATGCTTTTTACAAAGACCTTTGAGGTGCAAAAGTGTTTACTTTTGAGGAATTCCTTTTTATCTATTTTTTTCTTTTGTTGATAGTGCTTTGGGTGTAAAGTTTAAGAAACTACTGCCTACCACAATACCTTGAAAATGTTTTCCTACATTTTCTTCTAGTTTTATGGTTGTCACTTTTTATATTTTGGTCCTTATTCAATTTTGAGTTAACTTTTGTCTAAGTTTTGAGATAGAGATTGTCTTTCTTTTGAATATAGATATCCGATTTTTCCACAACCATTTTTTGAATAGACTGCTCTGGCCCAGCTGGGTGAGTGTATTAGTCAGGCAAAGAGGTACTAATGCAATATGCCAGAGATTGGTTGGTCTTTATAAAAGGTGTTTATTTGGGGTAGAAGTCCACAGTTACCAGGCCATAAAGTGTAAGTTTCTTCTCTCACCAAAGTCCATTGCCATGTGTTGGAGCAAGACAGCTGCTGATGTTTGCCAGGGTTCAGGCTTCTTGGGTTCCTCTCTTCCTGGGGCTGCATTTCTCTCTGGGCTTAGCTCCTCTGTTTCCTCCACAAGGCCAGCTGTAGACTATGAGGCTCTCTAGGCTTTGCTTCTGTCCACAGGACTGGCTGTAGACTATCAGGCAAACAGCTCACTTCTCTTCTCCTGGGACCTTCTCTCCAACATCAAAATTCCAACATCAAAACTTCTTCTCAAAAAACTGCTTCAACTCTGTTCTTGCCATGCCTTTTATATTTGATTCCCCACCCACCAAGGGGTGGGGCTCAATGCCCTACTGACATGGCCAAGTCAACACCCTAATCATAACTTAATCATGCCCAGATTAACAGATCAGTTTACAACCATGATCCAATTATATTTTTGGAATTCATAATTACATCAAATTGCCAAACAGCTACAGTGGGTTTAATAGCCTTGTCAAAAATCACTTGACTGTGAGATATGAGGGTCTATTTCTGAGTTCTTGATCTGGTTCCATTGGTCAATATATCTGTCTTTATGCCATTACCAAGCTGTTTTTACCACTATAGCTACGTAATATGTTTAAATTCAGGAACTGAGAGACCTCCAACTTCCTGCTTCTTTTTAAAGATTTTTTTTGCTATTTGGGGTCCTTTACCCTTCCAAATAAACTTGAAAATTGGCTTTTTTATTTCTGCAGAAAGCTGTTGGGGTTTTTATTGGGATTGCATTTAATCTGAAAATCAGTTTGGGTAGAATTGACATCTTAATGACATGTAGTCTTCCAATCCATGAACATGGAATATTTTTCCATTTATTTAAGTCTTCTTTGGTTTCTTTTAACAATGTTTTGTAGTTTTCTGAATACCAGTACTTTATGCCCTTGGTTATGTTTATTCCTAAATATTTTATTGTTTTATTCACTACTATTTTTTTCCTAATTTCCTCCTCAGATTGCACATCAGTAGTGTATAGAAACATTTTTGATTTTTGCATATAAACCTTGCATCCAACCACTTTGCTAAATTTATCTATTCTAGTAACTTTCTTATGGATTTTTCAGGATTTTCTAGACATAGGATCATACCATCAGTGAATTGAGGAAGGTTTACTTCTTCCTTTCCTATTTGGGTGCATTTTATTTCTTTACCTAGCCTAATTGCTCTAGCCAGTAATTCTGTCACAATATTAAATAATGGTGACAGTGGGCATCCTTGTCTTGTTCCTCATCTCAGCAGAAAATATTTCAGTCTTTCACCATTGAGTACAGTGCTAGATGTAGGCTTTTTATATATGCACTTTACCATATAGAGAAAGCTTCCTTATATTCTGATCTTTTACAGTATTTTTACCAAAAAAAGTTTGCTGCATTTTGTCAAATGCCTTTTCTGCATCAATTGAGAAGTCATGTGATTTTTTTTCCTGCAATTTATCAATTTGTTTTATTACACTAATTAATTTTCTTGTGTTGAACCACCCTTTTATTCCTGGGATAAAACCCACTTGATTGTGGTGTATAATTATTTTAATGTGCTTTTGGATTCAGTTTGTAGTATTTTGTTGAGGTTTTTTTTATCTATATTTGTTAAAGATATTGGTCTGTAATTTTCATTTTTCATAGTATTTTTTATCTGGTTTTGGTATTAGGGTGATTTTGGCTTCATAGAATGAGTTTGGTAGTGTTCATTCATGTTAAAGATTTTGGAATAGCTTGAGCAACATTGATGTAAGATAGTTTTTGAATGATTGGTAGAATTCACTGTGAAGCCATCAGGACCCAGGCTTTTCATCTTTAGGGGTTTTATGATGACTGTTTCAATCTTTTCACTTGTGATTGGTTTGTTGAGGTCTTTTATGTTTTTAAGGTCAGTGCAGGTGTTCGTGTATTTCTAGGAATTTGTCCATCTTGTCTACAGTGTCTAGTTTTTGGCATACAGTTGCTCCTAGAGTCCACTTATGATCACTCTTATTTCTGCAAAGTCAGTGGGAATGTCCTCCCTCTCATTTGTGATTTTTAAATTTATGTCTTCTTTCTTTTTCTTTGTCAGTCTAGCTAAGTATTTGTCAACTTTGTTGATCTTCTCAAAGAACCAACTTTTGGTTTTGTTGATATTGTCTATTTTTTCCTCAAATTCATTTATTTCTTTTATATTTCTTTCCTTTGGATTGGTTTGGGATTAGTTTGTTGTTCTTTTTCTAGTTCCTCCAGGTGTGCAGTTAGGTCTCCAATTTTACAATTTTATCTCTTTCTTCTTTTTTAATGTAAACATTGAAGAGCTATAAATTTCCCTCTTAGCACTGCCTTTGCTGTGTCCCATAGTTTTGATATGTTGTCTTCTCATTTTCACTCATTTCAAGATATTTGCTGAATTTTCTTGCAATTTCTTCTTTCATTCACTGGTTCTTTAAAAGTATGTTGTTTAATGTCCATATATTTATGAATTTTCCCTTTTTCCATCCATTATCAATTTCCATCTTCATTCTGTTATTATCAAAGAAAGTGTTTTGTTTAATTCCAATATTTTTAAACTCATTGAGACTTGTCTTGTGACCCAACATATGGCCTATCTTAGTGAAGGATCCATAAGTGCTTGGAAAGAAAATATATCCTGACATTTTGGAGTGTAACATTCTATAGATGTCTGTTAGGTCTAGTTCTTTTATCATATTATTCAAGCTCTCTGTTTATTTATCCTCTTTCCAGATGTTCTATCCAATACTGAGAGTGGTGTACTTAAGTCTCCAACTATTATTTTAAAGATATCTATTTCTCCCTCCATTTTTGCCAGTGTGTGCGTCATGTATCTTGGGACACTTGGGTTAGGTGCATACATATTTAGTATAGTTATTTCTTCTTGGTGACTTGCCACTTTTATGAATATATAATGACCTTCTTCAACACTTAAAACAGTTTATCATTTAAAATGTATTTTGTCCAAAATTAGTATCACCACTCCAGTTTTTTTTTTTTTTTTTTTTTTTTTGCATGGAATATCTTTTTCCAACCTATCACTTTTTATCTGGTTTTGTCCTTATGTTTGAGGTGAGTTTCTTGTAGACAACATATATATGGTTCATAATTCTTATCCATTCTATCAGTCTATGTCTTTTGATTGATGATTTCAAGACATTAACATTCAATGTTATTATTGTAAAGGCATTACTTACTTCATCCATTTTGTCCTTGGCTTTCTGTTGTCATATCATACTGTTGTCTATCTTTTTACACTTTAATTTACCCTTCCTAATGATCTTCATCTCTAAACTTCTCTCCAAATCTCTTGCCTTCATTTTCCTTTCAGGGTGCCACACTCTCTTTTGTGGCTCTTGTAATACTGGTCCTTTGGTAACATATTCTATCAGCTTTTGTTTTTCTGTGAAGGCTTTGAAGTCACCCTCATTATTTAAGGACAGTTTCCCCAGATACAATATTCTTGGCTGGTGGTTTTTCTGTTTCAGTTCCTTAAAAACATCATACCACTTTCTTCTTCCCTTCTCTTTGGTTTTTGATGAGATGCTGGCACTTAATATTATTGAGGTTCCCCTGTATGTAATGCTTTACTTTTATCTTGCTGTTTTCAAAATCCTCTTTTTTATTACTGATATTTGTCATTCTGAATAGTAGGTGTCTCAGGATATGTCTATTTGGATTTATTCTATGTGGAGTATATTATCCTTCTTGGATATTGATACTTATGTTTTTAATATGGGGTGGGACGTCTTTGGTCATTATTTTCTCAAATATTTTTCCTGCACCTTTTCCATTCTCTTCTCCTTCTTGGAAACCAGTAATAAGAATGTTTGTGTGTTTCACGTCGTCATTCAATTCCCTGAGACCCTGTCCTATTTTTTCCATTCTGTTCTCTTACTGTTCTCCTGTTTTTTCCAGTTCAGATTTTCTATCCTTGAAATTATTTATTCTGTCTTTGGGCAATTCATATCTGCTCTTATGTGCCTCTAATTTATTTTTAATCTCATCCATCATGACTTTCCTTCTCATAAGGCCTGTTACTTTTCTTTGTAGGCTTTCAAGTGGTTCTTTATGCTCACCCAGTGTCTTAATATATTTTATCTCTTTAATCATATTTTCTTTCAATTCTTTGAATTGATTTAGGAGAGTTGTGTGATTATCTTTGATTAATTTTTTAAATCCTGTATCTCTTCAGGATATTTGGTTTGTTCCTGTGGCTGGGCCATTTATTCCTGTTTCCTAGTATGGCTTGTAATTTTTTGTTGATATCTAGTCATCTTAATATGTTCGTGAATTTCATTGATGGCCAGTTTCTCTCTCTTTCTTATTTTTTCCCCACAGCTCTTTGCTATTTGGTTCAACTTATTCTGAGTCTTTGAAGTGGCCCAGCTTAAGTTATCAAAATCATGCCAGGGACTTATTAATTGGGTACAGATTTTCTCCCAGGAATTAAGGTACAGAAAGAACCCAAAGCAGTTTTGTCCAGGAATTTCTATACGTGCCTGTATATGGTGCTCATCAGTGCAACCTATCCATGGAGGTGTTTCCTTCAATCTCCATTTTCCTGTGGTTTGGTCTGACCATAACTGAGACTGAAAGCAGCCTCTGATGGCCAAATTCAATGAAGAAAACTCCCCAAGTGCCCCTCTCTTTTTCCTTGTAACAGCTGACAGGGAGGAATATGTCTGTTCCCCTCTCAGTCAGCTACAATGAAACACTGGTTTTAGCCAGTTTAATATCTTGGGGGTGGGGGATGAAGCCCTTCCCAGATACCATGAGGGTTTGGTAACTCACATTTGTTGTTTCAAGTTCTTCATCTCTTTGCCCTTCACCTTCCTGGAAGTTTAGAAGCACTGTGCTGATAAGCTCATACCCAAAGCAGGTCCCTTTGACAGCTTTTGGTTCTCTCTCCATTGTTTTTGTGAGACAGTTAAGCCCTGCCTGCCTAATTCAATGCCACCTTCCAATTCTGGTCTCAGTTTTAATATTAAGGACTTTCTCCTTGGAAGCAGTTCTTGGCCACTGATGGGCCCATTCTTGAATGAGGACAGTTGTTCTGTTATTGTGGAGCTGTATATATTCTTTGTCCATTTAAAAAAATTTCACAAAGCTGTTCTCTATATAAGGCATGTTTTTACAAATATATAATGCATTATGGAAAATGGTGTGATATTTTGCTGTAAACTGAGGAGACCATTCCCAAACCAACATGAATTTTAAGACTTTTTCATGACCCAATTGGATATATTCACTTATGGCAAATTCTGTGGTTTGCTTCAACCTGCTGGTGAGGACAGTTGAATAAGCATGTGCCTAACAGTGAGATGTGGGTACTGTTGTACAGGACCAATAAGGAAGTTTCAGAGAACTCAAAAATAGATTGATATTGCTCTAACAGTTGTCAGGTGGCATCCAAGAATAGCAAAAATAAAGGAGATTATTTTCCTGATATCTTTATTTCATGTTTTTTTTTAAATTTTTTAACTTTTATTTTATGTTTATCTTATTTTTAATTTTTTAATTTTCCTGATCTCTTTAAATGGTTACATCTGTCTAGGTGCTGATAGCAAGCCATGAGCCACTCCTTCTGTATCAGACACTGAAATACAGTGATTGTCCTAATATAGGGATCCAGCATCACTTGAATAAGAAAAACTATGAAATAACCCACATCCCTATCTCCTCCTCTTGTAGGATTGCAAAGATATGTTTGCTCTCCAGCGTGTACATAAGTTCTACTGAATGTTTAAGGAATGCTCTCACATATTAAAACCACCTTGTACTTTCCAATGAAGATAGCCATTTCTGTTAAGTTTCTTCAAAAGGCACATTAACACATAATTGCTTAAGTTTTACAAATGCCATCTGTATGTCTTGAATATTAAGCAAGATCTTATTCAAATCCAATTTCTAAATATCACTTCTGTGTGGATGATTTCTAGTTATTGCAGTACAGATACTTTGATCAATTTTTCACTGCTGAAACACTTCATTTATGATGGCCATTTTCACCAAGGCACTGTCATTAGGGTAGCTCCAGCATGAGAGTGGCATCTTTCTTCCAACAAATAATAGGAAAAGAACTTTAGGTCTTGGTCTGCTAAAGAACTAAGCAATACAAAGTATTTGGGAAAGCAAGTGTATATCATGAAACTCTCATTAATGGAAAAAACTGTCCACCCAGAAACACCCATCCTCTTGATTTCTCTGTCCCAATCTGAATAACTTTCAAACAGAGGATTTTTTTGGCTGTTGCCATCACCAGTTCTACCACCACCTCCTCCTCCTCCTGAGGGGAGTCTATTAATTTTTTTGGCTGAATTGTGGTGTTTTTTCCCAACATATTTAAATGCAAAGAGTAGCTACAAATCTGTTGGCTGGAAGTAATGAATTATTGCTAGGTATACCTTTTTGGCAGTTTTGGACATGATTTATCAAAGCAAAATCTGACAATCCTGAAATCTTTACAATAAATAATTATCTCTTTTGGAATAAATTTCAGTTTCTACTTGGGGCCTAGGACTTTCTGTTTCTTTTTGTGCTCCTTTACTGTGACAATTTGCTCACTATATGTCAAAGGGACATAATATTCACCAAGAAGGTTTTTGTAATGCAATTTCTGTAATGGCTTTGGATCATCTGGGATAGGGGAAAATTTTTAAACTTCTTAAAAATTGAAGTTTATCATTCATAAATGAAATTTATAAGTATGTAATAAAAGTTGTGAGCTTACAAAACAAACATATCATATAGGACTCTCATACCTTACACTACTACCAATATCTTGCATTATTGTGAAACAATTGTTATAAACTATGAAAGAGCATAATCAAAATATTACTACTACCTATAGCCAATATCTTAAATTAGGTGTATTTTCCCCCCAACCCACGTGGTTACTGTCACCCTGTATTAGTATTACATACTTGTTATATTTCATAAGAGAATGTTCTCATATTTATTCAGTTAACCACAACCTTCCACAAAATGATTCACTATGTTATACAGTCCCATGCTTTGTAAAATCCATTCAAAATGAACACTCAGTGGCTCTCCTATTCATCACAGAGTTGTACTGTCAACAGGTCAATTTAGATCATTTTCATTACTCAAAAAAAAAAAAAAAATCCCATACACTTTTATACCCCCCTAGGAAATAGAATACAGGTGGAGAACAGGAGCTTATGCTTAATGTATGAAGAATTTTTAATAATGTTTATTGTAAATGTGTGGAAATGAATAGAGTTGATGATAATACATTATAGTGATTATAACTAACACTGCTGATTTATAAATGTGAAAGGGTAGTCTGTGGTTGTAATATTTCAATTGAAAGGAAGCTAGAGAATAATGAGGGACTGTATAATATTATTTTGGTGATGGATGAAGATTGTGGTTAATAGTATAAGGATGTTTTTTACAAAGTGTTCACAAAGAAAATTTTGAAGTTACTGCGTATCAACTTTATCCACACTTCATATTATGACTTTTGTCTGTTCCAGTGCATTTTTGTACAAAACTGACTTTATTTTTGGCAATTCCCTTGGGAAAAAGACTTGCTCCAGTTTATTAACCTTTGGTTCCAAATTAAATTTATCATTAGTCTGGGGTGACAGCATGAGATAGAATCAATGTGGGTCTGGGCAGCTTGAAGGATAACATGTTGCTTCTGCCTTTTCTCCAAGGACCTACCACTACCAATGGCAGCACTGAGGCCTCACAATACCTCCAGACTTTTCTGGGCATAGCGCTCCAGGTGTTGAAGCCCAGGCCCTACCTGTAGCATGGCTGGGCAGACTGACAGGCTGGGACATGAAGGAGCAACTGCTAGAGAAAGGAGAATCAGGGGCAGGAATGGGCCTATGATGATGCAGGGACCCCAACCCCAGTAGACTGCACATACAGGGCCTGTGACCTACAATTCAGGACCTCTAACTGCTTGTAGAATTTGAAGGCTACATTAGGCCAAGATTCTGACTTGCAAATATCTTTTAAATAAAGGTGCTTTGTGAATGCATAGCTAGCAAAATTGCTGCTGTAATTTGACCAAAGAGCAGGACCCAATTAGTACAATTAAAGCCCTAATTAATGGTGGCTGAATGTAAAAGCTCCAAAAAGTCCAAGGTTTTGCTCAGATAGGTGATGAGAATGACTTTGTTGCAAATAGGTTTTAAATCATATGGCCAGGGAAGTAGATTTGGCTCAGGTGCCTGAGCTCCCACCTACCACATGAAAGGTCCATGGTTCAGTTCCCAGAGCCTCCTAAAGAAGACAGCAAGCTGATGTGGTGGACAGGCATGGAAAGCTGACACAAGATGACACAACAAGATGATGCAACAAGAGACACAAGAAGAAAAACATAATGAGAGACACAACTAAGCAGGGAGCAGAGGTTCCCAGTAACTACTATAGAAAAAATGAGCAAGACAGTGAGTTGACATGAAAGGCAGGCACAGCAAGCTGATGCAACAAGATGATGCAACAAGAGACACAAGAAGAAAAAACAATGGGAGACACAACCAAGCAGGGAACAGAGGTGGCTCAAGTGGTTAGGTGCCTCCCTCCCACATCACAGTTCCCAAGTCCAGTTCCTGGTGCCTCCTAAAGACACAACACACAGCAAGTTCAAACAATGAGGGGGTGCAGAGAAATAAATAAAGAAAATAAAACTTAAAAAAAATTAAAATTAAAAAAATCATATGGCCAGATTTGGGAGCGTTTTGCAAATAATGTGTCAGGTTGGTAATTAAAATACTTGTGATGGGGATTGAAGCTCCGGCATTAGCCTGTAGTCAGCTTTTCCAATTTGTCTAATTCCTGTGAGCCATTTGCCTCAATTGTTGATTCAACTGGAGATAGAAAGCTGACAAGGTCTTTGTACTGCAGGGCTTGTATTTGCCAAATTTGATTGCATGTGGCCCTCAGCATTTGATATTTTTGTTTGAGAAAATGGCTTATTTGAAGAATTTGAGCCTCTGGATTGCAAACCAATGAAAGGACCCAGAACAACAACAAAATAAAAGCCATCAGAATGGTGTAGGTCTGCATCCAATAGGCTTTTTCTTTGTTTATCCTTCTTCCACCATTGGCATGAATTATTACCAATAATAATATTACAAATAATAATATTGCTAATATTGTCTGGTTTCATTATGATGGGAGAGGCTTTTTCCACTGCATTATTTTCTAATGTGATACTCATTTATCAATTGGAGTTGCTAATTTCTCTTCTTGGTGGTACATACCTTTATGTAAATGGTCCTGGAGCAATACTTTAAATTTACTGAAGTAGATTCATAGGGAAAGCTTAATCATCATCCCATATATGCTAAAAAATGTGGAACATTCCTACATGGTGAGAATTTAAGTTTAAATCTGTCCTATAAAAAATGGTCCCATAACAGATGCTGGGACTGTATGATAATCTGTCATTAATGGGCCCCAGGAGAGTATCTGTCTCAATATATCCTCTGGATGGGTTGGAGACATAACAGAAAATCCATATTATGAGAAAAAGAAGTGTCTCATGTATACAGAATCCTCATAAACATGAAGATTAGATATGTCCCCATTAAATAGAGAAAAGAGCAATGGGAAGGTTTGTAAAAAATAGTATGTGATGTAAATCTTCCCAAAAGGCATGGAATTAAGAGAAATTAAAATTTTGGGCAAAGGTGAAACCCAAGCAACAAGAATTAATGGTGAGAGTTCTGGGAAGATGGCATCAGAGTAGCTCAGACAGGGTGCCACTCTCTTACAAAAAAGGGAGAAAGCATAGAAGTCACCCCATGGAGCTGTTTTGGGGACTGGCAGAACAGAAGAGTGCCTCATGCATCATCAAAGAGAACTGGGGATGGAGAGACTAATGGGCCAAAGGGAAAACTGTGAGTTGCTGACCCCACACTTGGGAATGGTACCCATCCCCCACCCTCAAGGTGAACAACCTTCATAAAACCTGTAGATAAGTAGCCAACAGAGAGGGGAAAGGACATATTCCTCCAAGGGAAAAGGGAGGGTGCCACAGAGGCCTGACTGTGGTTTTTGTTCAGGGAGTTGAACTAGTATAAGCCAGTTTTGAATCTATAGCTCAGAAGTCAAAGGAAATTGAAAGATTCCTCACAGTGGAAAGGTTTGCCAAAGAGCACCATCTGATGGCCAGCAAGGAAAGTGAAGAAAGACAAGCCTTTTCTCCCCTATTTCTTTCCTAGTCACCTTAGATTTATTCTATGCCCCATTAGTGGCTCTAAGCCCCTGTTCTGATAACTTTAACAGGGAAAACTTAAAGTTTTAGAAAAAAATTGAACCAGAAATGGAAGAAGAGCTGTGAAATAAAGCCACTAGGCAAGAGAAAGAAATTGATGAACAGAGTAAAATCACCAACACAATCAGATGCCTAGATATCAACAAAAAATAACAAGACCTATGAAGAAACAGGAAGGTATGGCCACACAAAAGAACAAACCAAAAAATCCAGATGAGACACAGGAGTAAAGACAACTAATCAATGATGTTCACACAAATCTCCTTAATCAGTTCAAGAAGTTGAAGGAAAATATGACTAATGAGGTGAAGGATTTTAAGATGACACTGTGTGAGCATAAAGAACAATTTGAAAGCCTGTAAAGGAAAGTACAGCACTTATGGAAATGAGAGACACAATAAATGAGATTAAAAATACATTAAGGCATATAATAGCAGATTTGAGTTTGTTGAAGACAGAATTAGTGATTTAGATGACAAAGCACCTGAACTGGAAAAGACAGAAGAACAGAAAGAGAAAAGAGTGGAAAAAATTGAACAGGATTTCAGGGAATTGTATGATAGCATGAAACACACAAACATATGCAATATAGGAGTCTAAGAAGGAGAAGAGAATGGAAAATGGGCAGAAAGAATTTTTAAGGAAATAATGACCAAAAATTTCCCAATCCTTATGAAAGACATTAATATCAATATTCAAGAATTACAAGGTTCCCTAAACAGAATAAATTTGAATAGAATTTCTCGGAGACATATAATATGCATAATGTCAAATGCCAGGCATAAAGAGAGGTTTCTGAGAGCAACAAGAGAAAAGCAATGTATCACTTACACAGTAGCCTCAATACATCTAAGTTCTGATATCTCATCAAAAACCATGGAGGTAAGAAGATAGTGGTACAATATATTTAAGGCACTGAAAGAAGAATCTGCCAGCCAAGAATTCTGTCTCCAGCAAAACTACCCTTCAGAAATGTTTCAAGTCTTCACAGACAAACAAAAACTAAGAGTATGTCACCAAGAGACTGGTTCTACAAAAGATACTGCAGGATATGTTACAGTCTGAAAGGAAATGACCAGGGTGAGAGGCTTGGAGAAGAGTGTTGTAATGAATATAATAAATAAGGGTAACTGGAAGAGATAAAAGACAGAAAATAGTAAGATATAACAACAGAAAACCAAGGGATAAAATGGGTAAGGTAAGTAATGTCTTTACAGTAATAATGTTGAATGCTAATGGACTGCACTCCTCAGTCAAAAGACATAGAAAGACAGAATGGAAAAAAATATGAACCATCTATTTGTTGACTACAGGAGACTCACTTTTTTAAAGTTTTTTTTTTTTTTTTTTTTAGGAGATACTGGTAATTGAACCAGGACTTCCTACATGGGAAGCAAGTGCTCAACCACTGAACTAAACCCACTCCCCAAGAGATCACTTTAGATTTAAGGACACCATCAGGCTGAAAGTAAAAGGTTGGAAAAAACTGTTTCGTGTAAATAGTAATCAGAAAAGATCTGGAATAATGATACTAATGTTAGACAAAATAAACTTTAAATGGATGAAGAAAGTCACTATATATTAATAAATAGGACAAGTCACAAAGATGAAATAACAATAATAAATATTTATGCACCTAACTTAGGTGCCCCAAATGATATGAGGCAAACACTGGCAAAACTGGAATGAGAAACTGATGTCTCTACAATAAACGTTGGAGACTTCGACACACTACTCTAAGCATTGAATAGAACATCTGGTCTAAGGATAAATAAAGCAACAGAGAGCTTGAACAATATGATAATGAAGGAGACTAAACATACATTTATAGAACATTACATCCCAAAACAACATGATATACACTCTGCCAAGTTCTCACTGACCTTTCTCCAGGGTAGACCTCTTGTTGGGAAGTAAGTCAGATCTCAATAAATTTAAAAAGATTGAAATTAAAGAAAGCACTATCTCTGATCATAATGGAATTATACTGGAAATTAATAACAGGTAGAAAAAGGGAAAATTCACAAATATATGTAGATTAAACAATACACTCTTAATCAGTGATTCAAAGAAGAAATTGCAAGCCAAATCAGTAAATATCTCAAGATGAGTGAAAACAAAGACAAAACATAAAAACTTATGGCAGGGAAGCAGATGTAGCTCAAATGGTTGAGCATCTGCTTCCCATGTATGATGTCCTGGGTTTAATCCCCTGTACCTCCTAAAAAATTATGGCAGTGCTGAGAATAAAATTTATTGCCTTCAATGCTTACTTTAAAAAAGAAGAAAGATCCAAAATCAAAGGCATAACTGCTCATTTGGAAGAACTAGGAAAAGAGCTTCAAACCAACCCAAAAGCAAGCAGAAGTAAATGAACAATAAAAATTACAGCAGGAATAAATAAAATGGATAATAAAAATAGATAAAAGAGAGAATCAACAGAACCAAAAGTTGGTTCTTTGAGAAGATTAACAACAACAACAAAAATACTTCACTAGTTTAAACAAAGAAAAAAGATAGAAGTTGCAAATGAAATGAGAAATGAGATGGGAGAGAACACTGAGCAGAATTAAAATGTCAAAAGAGGATACTATTAACAATTGTATGCCAACAAACTTGACAACATTCATGAAAAGGGTGAATTTCTAGAGACCCTTGAAGAACCCATGCTGACCCTAGAAAAAGTCAAAGACTTCAACAAGCCAATCACAATTAAAAAAAAAAAAATGCAACAGTCATCAGAAACCTCCCCAAAATGAAAGGCCCAAGACCAGATGGCATCACAGTGAATTCTACCAATCATTTAAATTTGATCTAATATTGATCTCACTCAACCTCTTCCAAAAACTTGAACAGGAAAGGAAGCTACCAACCTCAGTCTCTGAAACCATCACCTTAATACTAAATCCAAATAAAAATATTATGAAAAAGAAAATTATAGACCAATGCAAAAATCTTCAACAAAATACTTCCTAACCAAATTCAAAAGCACATTAAAATTGTACATCATGGTCATATGTGTTTTGTTTTGAGGTACCAGTTCCAGGGATTGAAACCAGGACCTCATATGTGGGAAGCTGGTGCTAATCCACTGAGACACATTAGCTCCCCTGAGTTAGTTTCTTCATCTGTTTGCTTATTGTTTGTGTTTGTTTTTAGGAGACACCAGGAACTGAGTATAGGACCTCCCAATGTGAGAAGCAGGTGCTCAAAAGCTTGAGCAACATCCACTCTCTAATCATATGGGTTTCATAACAGGTATGCAAGGATGGTTCAATATAAGAAATCAGTGTAATATACCACATTAATAAATTGAAGCTAAAAAAAATCACTTGATTATCTCAAATGACTCAGAAAAGCAGAAAAAGGCATTTGATAAAATGTAACATCCCTTCTTGAAAAAAAAACTCTATGAAACATAGCAATAGAAGGAAACTTTCTCAATATGATAAAGGGTATATATGAAAAAGCCATCACTAACATTTTACTGAATGAGAAAAGACCATTTTTTTCCCAAAGAAATCAAGAAAAAAACAAGGATGTCCACCATTTCTGCTCTTATTTAATATTGTGCTAGATATTCTAGCTAGAAAATTAGGAAATAAGAGATAAAAACACCCAAATAAGAAAGGAAGAGATAAAACTTTCACTGTTCCCTGATGATGTGATCCTATCTTAGAATATCCTGAAAAATCCACAACAAAACTACTAAAACTAATAGACAATTTCAGCAAAGTGACAGAATACAAGCTTAATATGCAAAAAATCAATAGGGTTTCTCTACACTACTAATGAGCAAACCGAGGAGGAATTTAAGGGGGAAATTCCGTTTACAATAATGACTAAAATAATCAAATATTTAGGAATAAACAACTAAGGACATAAAGGTCTTGAATTCAGAGAACTACAAAATACTGTTAAAAGAAATCAAGGAAGACCTCAATAGACTAAAGGACATTCTGTGTTCATGTGTTGGAAGACTAAATATCACTAAGATGTCAATTTTACCCAAACTGATTTATAGATATAATGCAATCCTGATACAAATTCAAACAGCCATTTTTATAAAATTGGAAAAACCAATTATCAAATTTATCTGGAAGGGCTTGGGCCCTGAATAGCCAAAACTACCTTTAAAAGGAAGAATGATGTTGAAGGACTCTCATTTCCCTATTTTTAAAGCATATTGTTTACTTAAAGTGGTAATAAACATCATGTACTGGTATAAATATAGATTGATTGATGGGATTGAATAAAGAGTTCAAAATAGACCCTCACATCTATGGTCAAGTGATTTTTGAGAAGGCTGTGAAACCAACCCAGCTGAGTTAAAACAGCTTACTCAAGAAATGGTGCTGGGAAAACTGGATACCCATATCTCAAAGAAAGAAAAGAAACCCTATCTCACACCTTATACAAAAATTAACTCAAAATATGTCAAGAACCTAAATGTAAAATCTAGAACCATAAAACTCCTAGAAGAAATGTAGGGAAACAACTTTAAGATCTTATGGTCGGTGGTGGTTTCTTGGACCTTACACCCAAAACACAAGAAATGAAAGAAAAAATAGATAAATAGGACTTAGGACTTCCTCAGAATGAAACACTTTTGTGTTTCAAGCAGTTTTTTTAAGAAGGTGAAAAGTCAGCCATTCAATGTGAGAAAATCTTCAGTAACTACATATCCAACAAGGGTTTTATTTCCATTTATATAAAGAGATCACATAACTCAACAACAGAAAGACAAGCAACTGAATAAAAAAATGGGCAAAAGACTTGAGTAGACTTTTTTTCCAAAGAGGAAATACAAGTGGACAAAATAGCTCATGAAAAGATGCTCAGCATCAGTAGCTATTAGGGAAATGCCAATCAAAACTACAATGAGATAATGCTTCATGCCTTACAGAATGGCAATTATTTACAAAACAAAACACCAGAAAACCATACGTGTTGGAGAGGATGTGGAGAAATATGAACACTCTTTCACTGTTACTGGAAATGTAAATGATGATACCTTAGAAAGCTAAATATAGAACTGCCCTATGATCCAGCAATCTTACTACAAGTAATATACACAGAAGGACTGAAAACAAGGATGCTAACAGATATTTGCACACCCATGTTCATAGTGGCATTACTCACAATTGCTAAAATATGGAAGCAGTTTAAATGCCCATCAACCAATGAATGGATAAACAAACTGTGGTATATACATACAATGGAATATTATTCAGGTATGAGAAGAAATGAAATCCAAGTGCATGTGAAAATTAGGATTAATCTTGAGGATATTATGTTGAGTGAAATAAGAAACAAAAGGATGAAATATTGTATGTTCTCACTTTTATGGACTAAATACAACTAGTAAGCTTATGGAATTACACTATAGAGTATAAGTTAGTAGGAAACAGAATGCTGGTTAAGAAGGGAGATATGGTATTGAATGTATGTAGACTGCTTAATAAGGTCAATTGTAAATATGTTGTAAGGGACAGAGTTGAAATAAGCATATTGTAATGACTATTACACACACTGCTTATTTATAATGTGGGATTGTAGTTGAAAGATGTAGTCTAGGGAGGTTAATGTTAATTGAAAGGCAGCTATAGGATAATATAGGGGTTGTATAATGTAGTGATTTTGATGGCAGATGAGGATTGTGGCTAATAATATAAATACAAGAATGTTCTTCAGCTACAAGGTGTTAACAATTTGGTGATAAATAGAAAAAATACAACTAATAATTTATAGACTATAGTTACCAGTAATATTGTAATATTTTTTGTAGGAAAGGTGAGGAAGTTGTTATATCAATGCTAAAGGTAAATATATATACATGGGTTTAGTTTTATGAGATGTGAATATGATTAAACATTTTTTTCTTCAATTTCTTCAGTAAGAAGGAGACTTTGGTCACGATGTTTAATCAATCTCTAATCATTTATGTATCATTCTTAACACTAGAGAAACAATTGAGTTTGTTTTTAGCATTGAATAAGATAAATGTGACTGGACAGAATTTTTTACATTAATCCTTCTATAATTTGTTAAGCTGACTTTTTTCTATTATTTTATTTTTTGAAGTTGAGATAAAGTTAGAAAAAAATCAATGAAGGAGTGGATGTAGCTCAAGCGGTTGAGTTCATGCTTCCCATGTACGAGGTCCTGGGTTCAAACCCTGGTACCTTCTGAAAACAAAACAAACAAATGAAATAACCAAGTCTAATTGGGTAGCAGATGTAGCTCAGTGGTTGAGCACCTGCTTCTCATGTACAAGGTCCTGGGTTCAATCTCCAGTACCTCTTTAAAAAAATTCAAAGGTAGAGGGGTGATGTCATCAACATGGCAATGGAAGCCATACCCTGAAGAAATCTCCGCAGATACTGTGGAGGATGGGAGAAACTGGAGAAGGACTCCACATATGCTGAATTGAAGAAAGAGAATAATATCAGGTAGGAAACTTCCTTCCAAGTCCTCTTCCCTTCCCTCTCAATGGATCTCATGCAAAGCTTGGGAGTCCTCCAGAGGCAGCAAGCAGCTTGGGTCCTTCTCATTGGGGAAACAGATTTTAGGGGAACTCACACACATATCTGTAAATGAATATGCATTGGAACCCCACACATTTCCAGTCAGAGACCCAGGGCTGAAAACAAACTGCTGAGGAATGCTGAAAACAAAAGGGCCCCCATTTTGGGGGGCTGGAGAGTAAAATCGCAGCAGAATGGCTATGGCTGGATGATGCACTCACTCAATCCAGTTACTGTTGGTGGAATTCCTTAAATGCAAAGCGGACTTTTCTGGGGCTATATTCAACATCTTAGGAATTGTGAAACAGTCCTCCACAGTCTATAACATTCTACATTCTCACCGACAGTGGATAAGTGTTATCTCTTTACATCCTCTCCAACATTTACAGTTTTCCAACTTTTAAATAGGGGCAAGTTCAATAGGTGTGAAATGATATCTCATTGTAGTTTTGTTGTGCAATTTCCTAATCACTAGTGAAGCTGAACATTTTTTCATGTGTGTCTTTGCCATTTGTATTTCTTCTTTGGTCAAAGTAAAACTTTCAAGTTGTCTTTTCAAGTCTTTTGCCCACTTTTTAATTGGTCAGTTTGTCTCTTTTTTTGTTGAGTTGCATGATCTCTATATATCATGTATAGTAAACCCTTATCAGTTATGTGATTGCCAAATATTTTCTTCCATTGAGTTGGCTGCCTTTTCACCCTTTTGACAAAGTCATTTGAGGTGCCAAAGTGTTTAATTTTGAGGTTATTCCCATTTATCTGTTTTTTTCTTTTGTTGCTCATGCTTTTGGTGAAAGGTTTAATAAAACACCACCTACCACAATATCTTGAAGGTGTTTTCCTACATTTTCTTCTTGGAGTTTTATGGTTGTTCCTTTTATATTTAGGTCTTGATCCATTTTGAGTTCATTTAGGTTTAAGGTGAGAGCTAGGGGTCCTCTTTCTTTCTTTGGGATATGGCTATCAAATTCTCCCAGCACCACTTGTTGAAGAGACTGTTCTGGCCCAGCTCAGTGGGCTTAACAGCCTTAACAAAAATCACTTGACTGTAGATGTGAGGGTCTATTTCTGAGTTCTTAATTTGGTTCCATTTGGTCAGTCTATCTGTCTTTATGCCAGTACCATGCTGGTGTTTTTTTTTTTTTTTTTTTTTTTAACCACTATAGCTAAGTAATATGCTTTAAAGTCAAGAAGTCAGAATCCTTCAACTTTGTTCTTTCTTTTTAAAACAGTTTTGGATATTCAGGGACCCATTACCTCCAAATAAATTTGGTAATTGGCTTTTAGATTTTTGCACAAAAGGCTGTTTGGAATTTCATTGGGATTGTGTTGATTGTATAGAAACACTATTGATTTTTGCATATTAATCTTGCATCCTGCCACTTTGCTGAACTCATCTATTAATTCTAGAAATTTTGTTGTGGATGTTTCAGGATTTTCTAGATATAGGATCATACCATCTTCCAATTGTGAAAGTTGTACTTCTTTCTTTCCTGGGTGCATTTTACTTCTTTATCTAGACTAATTGCTCTAGCTAGCACAATATTGAATAATAATGGGACAGTGTGCATCCTTGTCTTGTTCCTCATCTCAGTGGGAAAGATTTAAGTCTTTCACCATTGAGTACAATGCTAGCTGGAGGTTTTTCATATATGCACTTTACCTTACAGGGAAAACTTCCTCCTATTCCTATCTTTTGTAGTGTTTTTAATTAAGAAAGGGAGCTGTATTTTGTCAAATACCTTTTCTGCATCAAGTGAGAGGATCATGTGATTTTTCTTCTATTTATTAATGTGGTTTATTACACTAATTGATTTTCTTGTTTTGAACTGCTCTTGCTTAACTGGTATAAAACCCACTTGATTGTGGTGTATAATTCATTTAATGTGCTTTTGGATTTGGTTTGCAAGTATTTTCTTGAGGATTTTTGCATCTATATTCATTAGGGATATTTGCCTGTAATTTTCTTTTTTTGTATATCTTTATCTGATGCTGGTATTTGCATGATATTAGCTTCTTAGAATGTGTTTCATAGCATTCTTTCCTGTTCAATTTTTTGGAAGAGCTTGATCAAATTTGGTATTATATCATCTTTGAATGATTGGTAGAATTCACCTGAGAAGCCATCTGGTCCTAGGCTTTTCACCTTTGGCATATTTTTGATGACTGTTTTAATCTCTTCTTATGATTGGTTGTTGAGGTTTTCTATTTTTTCTAGGGTCATTGAAGGTGGTTAGTGTATATCTAAGGATTTGTCCACCTCTTCTACATTGTCTAGTTTTTTGGTTTATTAATATTCATAGTATCCTCTTATGATCTCTATGATTTCTGAGGTGTCAGTGGTAATGTCACCCTCTCATTTGTGAATTTATTTGTTTGTATATTCTCTTTTTTTTTTTTTGTCACCTAGCTAAGAGTTTGTAGGTTTTGTTGATCTTCTCAAAGAACCAACTTTTGGTTTTGTTGATACGCTTTCTTGTTTTTATTTCATTATTTATTTCTTTGGCTTGGTTTGGTATTAGTTTGCTGTTATTTTTTTTATTTCTTACAGAGTGCAGTTAGATTTCCAATTTTATCTCATTCTAAATCCAGGCATTAAACCCAGTACATCATACTTATGAAGCTATTGATGTACTGTAGATGTCTACTAGGTCTAGTTCTTTTATCATATTACTCAAGCTCTGTATTTCTTTATTTATCCTCTGTCCAGAAGTTTACTCAATACTGAGAGTGGTGTATTGTTCTCTGCAACTATTATTGTAGAGATATTTATTTCTCCCTTCAGTTTTACCTGCATGTGCCTCATGTATTTTGGAGCACTCAGGTTAGGTGCATAAACATTTAGTATATTTATTTCTTCTCATTGAATTGCCTTTTTTATTAATATATAATGACCTTCTTCATCCTTTATAACAATTGTGCATTTAAAATCTATTTTATCCAGTATTTGTATCACAACTCAAGCTCTTTTTTGGTTGCTATTTGCATGGAATATCTTTTTCCAATCTTTCAATTTTAACCTGGATGTGACCTTACATCTGAGATGAGTCTCTTGTAGACAACATATATTTCTCATGTTTTTTACTCCATTCTGTCTGTGTTTGTCTTTTAATTGAAAAGTTCAAATCATTAATATTCAGTATTATTATTATAAAAGCATTGTTTACTTCATGCATTTTGTCCTTCCACTTTCTGTTGTCATTTCTTACTTTGTCTGTCTTTTTACCCTTTAATTTACCCTTCCTAATATTCTTCATTTCTACACTCTTCTCCAAGTGTCTCACTCTTGTTTTTTCCTTTCAGGCTGCAGCACTTCCTTTTGGAATTCTGGTCTTTTGATATATTTTTAAACAGTTTTGTTTTTTCTGTGAAGACTTTGAACTCACCATCATTTTTGAAGGGAAGTTTTGATGGATATTGTTTTCTTGGCTAGCATTTTTCTCTTTCAATATCTTAAATTCTTCATACCGCTTTCTTCTCACTTCCATGGTTTCTTATAAGAGGTTGTGACTTAATCATATTGAGATTCCATTTTAAATTATGCTTTTCTTTTCTCTTGCTGCTTTCAGAATCTTCACTATGTCTGGTATTTGTCATTCTGAATAGTAGGCTTCTTAGGGTAAGTATTCAGATTTATTCTGTTTGGCATACATTTTCCTTGGATATTGATATTTATATCTTTCAATAGTGTTGGGAAGTTTTTAGTCATTATTTCCTGAAATATTCTTTCTGTACCTTTTCCATTTTCTTCTTCTGAAAAACCAATAATGCGAATATTTGTATGTTTCACATTGTCATTCAATTCCCTGAGACCTTGTTCCATGTTTTCATTCTCTTCTCTTTCTGTTCTCCTGTCTTTTCCAGTTCAGATATTCTATCTTTGAAATCGCTAATTCCATCTTCAAACAATTCAAATCTGCTCTTACGTTCCTCTAATGTATCCCCCCCTTAGATGGCTACCTCATCTGTTTGCTTGTTGTTTGTAGTCATTGTCTGCTCATCTTCTTTAGGAAGCACTGGGAACCAAACCTGTGACCTTCCATGTGGGAGGCAGGAGCTTAACTGCTTGAGCTACCTCTACTCCCTGCTTGTTTGGGTTTTGCTTGTTCTTTGGGTTTTGCTTGTTGTCTGCTTGTTGCATCTGCTCAATTGTCTGTCTTCTTTTGTAGGCACTGGAAACAAAACCTGGGGCCTTCCATATGGGAGGCAGGTGCTCAACTGGTTGAGCCACATATGCTTCCTGTTCATTGTTTCTGCCCATTGTTTGTCTTTAGGAGGCACCAGGAACCAAACCCAGGAATTCCCATGTGGGAGCCAGGTACTGAAGTGCTTTAGCCACATCAGTTCCCTTCTAATGTATTTTTAATCTCATCTATTGGTCTTTTATTCCCATAAGTTTTGTTACTTTCCTTTGCAGACTTTCAAATTATTATTTATGCTCACCCATTGTATTTTTAATATCCTTTATCTCTTTATTTATATTTTCTTTCCATTCTTTGAATTGATTTAAGAGAGTTACGTGACTATCATTGATTAATTGTCTTAAATCCTGTATCTTTTCAGGATATTTAGTTTGTTCCTTTGAATGGGCCAACTCTTCTTGTTTCCTAGTATGGCTTGTAATTTTTGCTGCTGTTTAGGCATCTGAATATGTTGGGACATTTACTCTGATTGCCAAGTTTTTTCTCTTGCCTATTGTTTTTTTTTTCAGAGTTCTTCTTTGATATATCATTCAACTTATTCTAAGTCTTTAAAATTGCCCAACTTAAGTTATCAATTCATGTCAGGGACTGACTAATAGTGTGCAGATTTTCTCCCTGGAGTTAGGATATAGAGAAACCCAAAAGCAGTTTTTGTTCATGCAATTTGCAGACTGGCCAGAAGATGGCGCTCAACCTTTCCGCGGAGGTATTTCACGATCTGCTTTCCTTTGTTTGGCTCTGCTGCCTAAATTCACTAGAGATGAGTCCTCCAAATCCCCTTCCCTTTTTCCTTGTAACAGCTGACTGGGAGGAAAACATCTGTCCCCTCCAAGTTGGCTGCATTGAGACTGGGGTTTTACCCCAGCTTAATATATTGAGAGTATGAGAGGGGAGCCCTTCCTGGCCACTGTGGGTGTTTGGTAACTAATGTTTGTTGCCTTGCATTCTTCATCTATCTGTCCTTCAATCTCCTGGGAGTTGTGTAGCATTCTCCAGATCTGCTGACCCCTAAAGCAGGTCTCTTGGACAGCTTTTGGATCTTTCTCCATTGTTTGGTCTCAGAGAGCTGAGACCTGCCTACCTCCTCAGACACCATCTTCCTGGAACTTTCCACTTTATTTTTAATCCCAGGCTTCCTCCAGAGAATTCAAGCTCTTTTTCCATATAGAACAAGTGTATCTGGTTCCCTTTTGTATCTACAAGACTTTGAATATTTCCTGTTATACAGAATGAAATGTAAAGTATTTGTTGAATTAATCATGTAGCCTTCCAATCATCCTTCTCAATGGCCTTATCTCTTCTTTTTCCTAAATCATAAGAGGATTTTAACTTTTTAATTATCTTGTAAATTCAATCAACGTGAACAGAATGCATCTCATTGAATGAAACTCTGATTAGTTCAGTATCTGCAGTCTGTACAATCAGCATTTTCTCCTTGAAATGGATCACTTATTGGATATATTAAATGTTTTCCCTATACAAAAGGAATACAAATAGAAGTTGCTTTTTTTTTTTATAGAAAAAGAAACTGAAAGAAACCCAAAGTGAAGAACTTTGGGAGAAGAGCAAAGTGTGGCTTTTCTGTGGAACTTACAATTCAGTAGACCTCAAGGTCCCTTCTTATTTTTTGGATTCTTGGGAGTTCTCCAAACTATGAGATGTTACCTAGCCTTCACCCATTATCATTTATAAATGCTTTCAATTTTCTTACATTGATTCTATCAATGTACTACCTTAAAATACTTAATTTTATTGCTATGTGAATTTTACTTCCCCAGTTATTCAATTCTTTCACCAATTGAGGCCAAACTTTTTCAAGCAGCAATTACTGTGTTTACACTCACCTCCTGCTCACTCCTAAATGCACTGTGATCTGGCTTACACCTTCTGCACTTACATGCACTACCTGTGAAAAGCTTCTTACCTCCATCTTAATGAAACCACTGAATGCTTCTTTACCTTACAAGATTCCTCAAAAAGTCCCTGATTTCCTTCTTTTTTCATCCATTTTGTTCCTGGTGTCCTAGGTCACAGCACTCTCTTGGATTTTTTCTGGCTCCACTTTGCAAATTTTCAAGCTATTTCTGAAACAGTAAATGTTGAAACTCCTTAAAACACAGTTACAGTCCTTCCTTTACTTCTTTCTTTCTACCTAGGCAATATCTTCCTTTCCTTTGACTTATTTATTAGCTATGGTTGTAGAATTACACTTTCCAGTCCAAATTGTTTTTTCATCAGAAACTTGGACTCATCACCTTTTGAAATTCTTGTTCTTTAATAATTCAAACCAGATCAAATGAAATTACATGTCTCACAGTGGCTCAGTAAAGAAACTCTGGTGCTATTCTTCATTCAAAGTATTGGTATTTTTATGAGAGATTTTCTATCTCCAAAAATAAATTAAATTTAGATCATGTATACAAAAGTAACCTTGCATTTTTACCTTTAAATTGTCACTTCTAAAGTGGCTCTTAAACTCCTTAGGACCAGACTGTATGTTTTATTTGCTAATATGACTCTATGCTTTTGGACAGGCCTAGCTCAGAGTTGTCCTCCAACATATACACATTTATGAAGAAAATTAATATCACTTTCTTGAAAAATATTGTCTGGTAATGACAGTGAACAGAAGGATCCATGAGCTTAGCAAAGCAAATTAGACACACTGAACCAGACTAGAAAGGAAAAGTGGCTTTATTGGGTATTGGAGGATAGGAGATCTAACCAATCTCAAATTGGCCTCCCTGTTGATGGGTTTTCTTACAGCTTTTACACAGGTTTGAAACAGAAATTTAACCACTGAGTTGAGCTCTCTGGAAATGGGCTGTGGAATTTCTCTGGTGTCTTTCCCTGGGTAACATCAAGATGCATAATATTTCTGGGGTCTCTAATTCTCATGTTGATAAACATAACGGAGTGAAGCATTACATGTTTGCACCATTTATTTTTCCTTACAAAGAAGAAGTAACAGATATGGTTAATATCAAACTAGACAGGTCTATGTGATTTCTTACAAAAAGTTTTGTCTACCCTATGGTGCTTTAAATTCTTTAAAACCCAACTTATTCATAGGAAAATCAACAATGAAACTTAATCATTTTGGGGGGGATCCCCTAATATTTTGAAGTTTGAAGGTAGATCTGACCTAATGAGACCCATACTGGATGGCCTTTACTTGATAGTAAAACATACACACTGTAGAACAATTAAAAATTTCCTTGTATATTTTTCAGCACAAATATTTCTGCTGATATAGAGTCACATGGATGACTGAGAAAATATTGGTAGACTTCAGTTCCTCTTAGGTATACAGATTAGTAATAATCTTCTTGCTAAAGGTGCTTTAGAGTACTTACCCAGCACAAGCAAAATCCCTAAAAGTGTCAGACCTCTGGATAAGGCAGGATGATTGATTTTGAGAGTTTTAGTCATGTGTTGAGTAGATTTTTCTTGACTAATATCTGAGTTAATCAAGGTGTGTCTTTGGGATTATAGGACTGATGATGTTATCAACTTCATAAAAACAGAGTTTACGGTCAAAATGGTGCTTTTTCTAGAGGGAAAGAATCTCTGAACTACCCATGTGATGGAAGCATCCTCATTAAGTCTTTGGAGTCCTTGCATTCTCAGTCCATTTTGGTTCTCATGAATAAGGGACAGAATTTTAACTGGGCAGAAGAGTCCTAACTGATTTTGTAAATGCCTTTCTTTTTAATCAGAAGGTATTATTTAATTTGACTGCAGGCACTTGGACCCAGGCCATCTGAAGTCAGATTAATTTATTGTGGATATACGATATTTCTGGATTTATAATTATTTGTTCATTTTCAAAGGGAAACTCATTTTATATATTACCATTCAGGGAAGGGTTTTGAGCAATTAGACCAGGAGGAGAGACCAACAAATGAACAAACAAATAAATGATCAATGAAAAATTATATGAATGACCTGAAGGAATAAGAAAATTGTAATATAGCCTATAGGAAAGGCAAAGGATACCTTAGGTTGGGGCTCAGTGAAGGGATCTCTGATGAAATGACAAAACAGACACTGAAGGAACATTAGTATGATATGGGAAGTGTTTGAGGGGATTCCTTTGGAAATGAAGGATGATTGTAGAGTTCAGTGCTGAAATAATAGCTAAGCATAAATGTATCTGTGTGTTTCTGAGTGATGATTTCTTATTCAATCCTTGGATGCCTGGAGGAGTTTTAACTTAAAATTACTGAATTTGAAGGAAAATATTTTGTTAAATTGGCATACCTTGATTACACTCATCTTGACTGACATCTAGGTTAATCAGAGAGTAAATTCTAGAAGAGAAGAATATTTTAAGATTTCTTGGATCGTGGTGGTGGTAATGGCTTGAGTTATATTTTATTTTTTGTGACCCTTTCTATGAAAACAAAGATATACACCCTCATTTTAGAGCCAACGGTATAATAAATTGAAGGAATTGAATAAGTGTTTGAGATTGTCATGACAGTGTACAGAAATTAGAGAGAAAGGGGGCTACAATTCAGCCTTGAGATGTTCTAATAATATTGTTTGAGGGTCACCATGCAGAACACATGACTAAAGTGACTAGAATAGCTTGAATACACTCAGGGAACTGAGATGTCAGAGAAGTCTAGTGAGAAGAAAGTTCCCCAAAGGTCCAATTCTTCTTTATTCCAATTTATATACTGAAGCACACACACTGGCATGAATTATTTAAGAAGTCAATGCATTCGACAAAATACAGCACTCTTTC